>JARFJB010001112.1:152500-362500 GCA_036346205.1 Vesta saturnalis | reverse complement strand
GCGGAAAATTGACTTGGCAACACCCCAAAACCCCCGCCAAATATTTGGTTGTTTACATTTGGCATGACATTTCTAACCTATATATTATAACCTAATAAAATAGTTTTCATATTTTATTATTAATCTTGAATAGTGATAAAAAAGTTCGTGAACCGAACTTTTCCAGTTCGGAAAAGATGCATTTAATGAACATCATTGGTAATAAATACGCGATAATCGTGGAAGATAAAAAGACCGATCGAGCGTCAACGTCCGAAAAACTCAAAGCTTGGCAGGGAGTAGAAGAGGAGTTTAATACATCGTCGACTAGTAGCGCTTACAGAAATGCTACCTGCTTAAGGATGTGCTATGAAAACCGCAAGAAAGAGTTACGAAAAAATATAGCTCAAGAGAGAAGAGAAATGATGCTAACAGGTGGGGGTCCTCCCGCAAAAATGAAAAAAGGCTACACTGATGATCTATTAATATTGATCCTCAATAAGAAGACACTGTTAGGGCTCAATAATCCATTTGACGATGACGATGATGAATCGCTTATTGCTAGTAATACCAATGAACAACACCAAGATGTAGTATTCGAGTACGCTTATGAAAGTGATGAGGGCGAGAAGAGAGAACCATTATCTGTAAGTTTCAATCTTTTTCTATTTACCGCTATCTGTCTTGTAAGATGGAGTGCATGCGAATATAGATCAGCTATTAGTAAAATAAATTTTATGTGAGGAATTATGCTGCGAATGATACCATGCATAATTAAGTAATATATTATTGTTTTTGAGATTGTTTAACATATTCTAAAGTTGTAGTTAGTGAATGCATTTTTTTTTAAAGAAAATTGAGACTCCAGAAGAAAGGCACAATACTTCTGAAATAATGTTGAAAAGATCAGATAATGGTATTCCTAGTACTTCAAAGGATTGGAATAAATATACCTCAAAACAGTTTCAAACTCCTATTAATCCTACATTAGGGTTTACTTGATCAGTGACAGAAAAAGATGTGACGATAAGGTAGGTTATTGGTCTCCCACCATTGACCGTTGCAAATTTTGTAATTAAATGATCTATTTTTTTGTAGACACCAAAAAAAAGCATTAGTCAAGAAGACCAACAACAATTGTAAAATCATCGACATCATCTGATATTGCAAAGAAATATGATCTGCTGCTGGATAAGACTACAACTTCTTGATATTGAACTTGCCCATGCATAAGTTACAAATGCATTAATTACAAAAAAACTTAATTTAGAAATTCAACTCCTTCAGAATGAGCTACTGTCAAAACAAAAGAATGTTGACAATTAAATTGTTTATATAATTATGTACCTATATAGTATTACAATACACCTACATACTAGATGTGCAAGAGAATACTGTGTGTAGGTGTATTAATTGTGCCTATTACTACTTTACTTTCCCTACCTATAAACACATTATAACTGAAGGCAGAAGTAGAAATTAATATATCACATTTGTGGAAATTTGTTTATATTTTTACAACTTGAATAACTTTTATACATAATACTATTTTCCTGCAATTACAATTTTTTTACAAATGTGAAAAGTAGTTATGTACAAGGTTATTTTGCACATCATAGTGAAAATTTTGCTGTACATTTATTGCAGGTAATCCAATTGTTCTGCATTCATACCTACAGGAGGTGGCGGGATTCTTCATGCATTGTTAAAGCAATATTATGCAAAACTGCTGTGGCAACAATCACAGTGAAAGCAGTGTCAACTTTACATCGCAGTCCATAACATAATGTAGGAAACCATCTTTTTAATATGCCATTCGTTCATTCTATGCAGTTCCTGATGGGGGTATGGAATTCATTAAATATAAATATGATTTTAGTGCATATCCACTGTCACCTAAAACAAATATGAAATTTAAATGTGCTCATATATCATATTCATACTCACCAAGAATAAATCCATTCCCAAATTCACCAGCCTCAAATCTAGTTCTTAAACGGCTGGTATTAAAAATTGTAGTCATGGGCTGACCCAGGCCATCTCGCCACAATATTTTTTATTATCAGCTCACTATTACATACTAACTGAACATTAATAGAGAAATATGATTTTCGATTTCTATAAACTTCTCCATCTTCTCCACCTGTACATGTTGCCTTATTACTTTCAAAATTCATAATTACATTGTATTTTCACAGTTTATGTTATATACATAATATTAATCTCACCTGGCGATCGAATTTTAATATGAGTGCCATCAATACACCCAATAACACGAGGAAATCGTGCTACACAATAAAAATTATTTTGATCCGATAGTAGTTCTTCTGGGTTAGCTGGCATTTTTATGAATTGGTTGTGCAGGCTAGCTAGTACTTCAGACACTTTTTTCACAATTCTAAAAACAGTGTTTTGGTCCATATGCATTAAATCACCAATATTCAATTGATGTGCACTACCTGCATAAAACAGCAGAAAATTAAAATCTACGGTAACCTAGGATCCAAGCTACGTTACCCTACAATCCACCTAGGTTACTGTAGATTTGAATTTTCCTTTTTATTTCCATTTTTTTAGACACATTGAGGTTATAATTCGTTAATTTTCACGTGCCTATAGTCACTGCCTAAATGTAAACCTTCACTATCTTGGTGTCTAAATAGCGTGAAAAACTATGTTTTTCACTTTAAAAATATAACCTGCAATTTTCAAAAGTCAATCTACGTTAGTAACTTGTTGTAGTTTTGAGAGTGTTACGAACACTCCCTAGATTTCTATGGCTTACTCTAATGCAAAATAAGATAGATATACGCATTATTAACTCGATAGAAAGGGAACATATATTTATAGACACATATTTTGCGAATTCTTCATACAAATTAGTGCATTTTAAACTTATGTTAAACATAATATAATTATAATATACAACTTAAGTTATGACTAGAGTGCTTCCCTATGTGAATGATTAAAAACTGAAGCCGTTAACTGCTACATTGTAAATCGCCTGCTATTTTCTTTGAAACACAGAAAAATGTATATTTCTTCTCTAATAATAACTACTGTTTAAATTTACAGGGTAATTGTTGTCTCCAAAATTCTTGACGTATATTTAAAAAATCAACAGCGTCCTTAACGTAACCAATAACAGCAGATTCCTCTTCATTACCTTTACTCTTTAAATCAGGCCTTACAAGTAAATTATCCAAGTATTCCTTATCCGTTTTAAGTTCCCTCAACAGTTTACTACTCTTATTTGCAGTTACCGGTCTTGGAATTGGGGTACTTCTGTGAGTAGATTTTGGTGTATCTTTTCTACTTCTTGGTTCGGGTGTATGTTTTATTGACGAATATTTAGATGAAGCGGTAGTTACGGTTTCTTTTGTTCTACTTTTATCAGATTTTTTTGAACTTAAACTAGATGACTTCTTTCCCCCTGATAATGAACCTCCAATTGCGTTTTCAATAGCTTTTTGCGTTTTTCTAATACCGAGTTGAAATCCTTCATAATCTGGTCGAATACGTAATCCTCGATAATGATACATTAAGCTGTGTTCAAAATCTCCTAAATAATATAATGATTCTGCTTTTTGATAAATTGCTTTCATAAAATTTTTGTCGATTGCTAGTGCTTCTTCGGCATCTTTTAGTCCATTTTCAGGTTGTCCTAGCAATATGTAGCATTTGCTTCTTGCTACTAGACAATTTTTGTCTGTTGGATTTAATTCTAACGCCTGAAACAAACAATAACATAGTTAATTATATGCCAGCAGATGGATGGTATAAATTAGTTTTAAGAAAGTGCTTCAAATCTATGTCAAGTTTATAATTGTAGCATTGCCCCTCGTATGACTATAAAGCGCCTTGTAGGTGCAAATCTAAGGCTTAGTAATCAAGGTAGGATAGCATTATACATTTCAAGGTAGCGGTGAGGATAGATAGAATGTGGAATGTTTGTGAATGTTCAGTAACTAGTATATTATAAATGGTTACCGTGAACGATTCAAATAAAACCAATAAATCATTAAAATGCAGAAAGCAGTTAAGTAGGTATATAGGGGGGGTTCTAATCCACTTTGACCTAGATTCTGTACTACAGTATAGGATTTACATTACAAGGTCAAGTGAGTTTTATCGTCGTGCACGTACGCGCCCCTCGCTTTAAGGTCACTCGTCCTCTCAAGGTCAAAATTGGAAAGCAAAAAATAGAAATTGCAAAAGTAATCATTATATTCATATGGTGTCAAGGTCAAAATTGAAAGCTAAAAATAGAAATTGCAAAAGTAATCATTATATTCTTATGGTGTCCGGGTCAAAATTGAAAGCTAAAAATAGAAATTGCAAAAGTAATCATTATATTATTATGGTGTCAAGGTCAAAATTGAAAGCTAAAAATAGAAATTATAAGTATTCAAAAAAAGTGAAAGTTAAAAGAAAGACGCTTTTAAAGAGTAAATAAATCATTTTTTTTATATTTAATGATGATGTGTAATTTTATATATGTAACTTTTAATAAAAAGAAATACAGTAGTGATAGTAGTGTTGCCTAAACAAAAAAAATTACAAAAAAGAACAATGCAAAAAAAATTTTGAAAGTGCCATATCTTGCGGACTAATTTGTTTTATATATATGCTAAAACTTAGTGTTTTATGATAAAAAACCACAGTAATTAATAAAAGTACAATGTGAATATTTGTATGCATAATGAAATTAGATGTTTTCTCCTATAGATAACTGTATAAATATAAATACACCATTTAAAACCCTCGAAAAGAAAACTGTGTAATGCTTTAAGATTATTAATTCTTTTTTATTGTTTATAAAATTATGATATAATTTACCAAAAGTGTCTTTTTTATTGTAATGCTGAGTAATATAAAAAAACGGAATCGAGCACTATAAATAGACTTTCATTATAAGCGTATGTACACGTATGTGTGTTTCTATAAAAAAATTCGGGTATTTGCTTCCCCCTCCCCACTCAATCAATTTTGAAATGCTTTTTACAAATTGTGTGTGTGTGTGTGTGTGTGTGTGTGTGTGTGTGTGTCGTGCGTGTTCTAATTTTGGAAAAAAAAACTATAAATAGTTACAGTATACAGCAACTTACTTGTATGTGTCTGACTGAAAGGGGGTATAATTGTGCGAGTGAGATGACATTCGAACACTAATAACACGATCGAGTTTGATAAATAATTTTTCTATTACAAGCTTGATTCATTCAATTATAACGTAAAAAATGATGATTTCAAAATGTACAATACTGACTAATAGACTGCATACAACGTTCGTACCTTAACCTATAACTTTTGATGCCAGAAGTTCACTATGCATAAGATTCATTAAAAAAATTGAAAATTTGGAGTCCTAATCAAAACCAAATGTTTCAGTAACATGCATGTGTGTATGTGCTTCTTTTGAACTTATGTAAGTACATAAAATTGTGCTTTATAAGTCCTGTTTGTTGTTTTAAAATTGAATTGGTTAATTTAAGGCTCATTTTTTTATATTTTGATAAATTTATATCTGAAAAGGATAAATTGCCACTTATAAAATACAATAGTGTTGAAAAATTTTTTTTAGTAAGAAGTAGCCGCAAATTTCAAAAGTTCAGGAGCGCATCAGGTTTCCAACCTGATGTTAGCCCTTCCCCAGTCCCCCTGCACCCCGAAGAGAGAGAGAGAAAGACGATGTCACCTCGTCTTTTGTCTCGTTCCATCAATAGACACGTATATCTACTAACATTCCGAACATACGTACAAACACATACATTCTCACTTCAGGTACAAAGTTGCCCAAATTTTAACTTTTAGAGAATTTTGAAACTGCTATATTTTGCGGGATAAATAATTTTATATACAGGGTGGTCCACTTAAGCGGGATTACTCCATAACTTCCGTACTATTACAAATACGAAAAAATGTCTTATATAAAAGTTGTCCACAGTCATAAAATATACGTTCTAAAATTATTTTCAGAAATGGCGGACTTCCGGTTATACCGGAAACCCTGCCAACTTCGTTATTTTAAATAGAACAACCTATATATTATTACATTTTTGAATTACTCGTTGAATTTAAAGGTCACTTTAATAACCATACTGTGGGTCTACGTCGCATTGCTTCTGAGTTATTTGACATTTTGTAGAAAAAATGACGTTTGCAGTGCCCCCGAAAACTTTCAATATCTCGAAGACGGATACCGGTAGAGAGATGTGGCTTTCGTTTTTTACTTCCGAAAATAATTTTTTTCAAACATGGATAACTTGATTGTTTTTAATGGAACCACCCATATTTTCTTACATCAGCGGATAGGAAATTAAATTTCCTTTCCATTGATGTAACATTATCGATATTTTGGAGTGATAGTTTTCGAGATATTCACATTTTTATCTAATTTCAGTTTTTATTGCGCATTGACGCGGTGCTTTGGAAAACGTTTGTCAATTGTTTTAAACAACTGAAGTCTTTTTTTTAGAATGCAATCATTTCTATCGCTCCGAAAATAACTTTTTTCAAACATGGATAACTTGATTTTATTAATGCACAAGAAATAAAAAACAACAAATACTCAAGAATTAAGAATACAAAACTCAAAAGAAATACAGAAGAAATACATAAGGAATGAACAATAAATACATAAGGATTGCACAAGTAATACAAAATAATTACTTAAGGATTACACAAGAAATAGAGAAGAAATGCACAATAAATACATAAGAAACGATCAATAAATACATAAGGACAATTACTTAACGATTACAGAAGATATACAAAAGGAATGCACAAGAAATACAGGTTATCCTGTTGACACGTTCCATCGTTTGATACTGCACGCGTCCGGTGTTTGTAAAACGTTGTAACAACTTTTGAAAGGCTGTTTCTCGGGGAAGTCTTCGTTCAGGATACCGTACCGTCTAAATCAGAGCGGTTTGAATATTCAAACGTAAGCCTCTACCTAGCTCTCCGAGCACATCGATAATTTAGCTTAAGCTAAATTAATTTTCTTAAAAAATAACAATCTGCCCGCGTCGTTACCACGATGCCGCGCAGATTGTGTAAAGACGACGACGACGACGGGATCTGGATCGACTACGGAGAGGACTTCGGAGGGACACCGAGCAGCGACGCGCCGATTTGGTATGGATCCAACATACCTAGCCGCCTACCATCTCCACAGCGACAGAAGAGGATAAAAGCAAAGAAGACGCCGCCGACAGACGTCGACCCGTTAGTGGTGGCCCCACTAACGGCTCCGACGACGTCCGCCGCCGCACAACCCGCACCGATCCGAGAAGAAGACCAGAGCCAGGGATCCACCGACGACGACTTCAGGACACAGACGAAGAAGCCGAAGGTTCGCCAACCTACGCCGCCGCATACCGACAATGGGTTCGAGGCCCTCGAACCCTACACGGACAGTCCTGCAGCGATGTAACAGGAAGCAAGAGAAGATGCCAAAGAGAAGGTGCCTCCGGTAATCCTTCGTCAGAACTAGAACTGGATCGTGTTCTCCCGAGAAATGGACCGACAGCAGATCGCCTTCACGAAAGCCAAGGCTTCCAGCGAGGGAATCCGGATTCAGCCTGCCTGACTCCAGGACCGAGACAGGCTGATTAGGTATATGGATAGGTGTGGTACTCCGTAGCACACCTACCAGGCAAAGAGCGAGCGATTTGCTAAGGTGGTGATACGCGGCGTGCCCGTAGAGCTATCCCAGGTCGACGTTAGCTCAGAGCTAAAAGCGCAAGGTATTAATGCTCTCTCTGTTTTTAGGATGAAGCAGCGAAGACGCCCGATCCCCCTCGTGATGATCCGGAGGTGCAGCACATCGCCCGCCTCCGAGTCACCGTCGAGGATTTGAGGCGGAAATCCAGCATCGGGCAGTGTCACCAGTGTCAAGGTTTCCGTCACGCACAGCGTTGCCGCAGGGCGGCAGCACGCTGTATCAAGTGCGCCGACGATCACCACAGCAGTGAATGCACAAAACCCCGTACAGACCGGGCAAAGTGTGTTAACTGCGGTGGGGACCACCCCGCCAGCTACAGGGGATGCCCAAAGTTCCCTCGACCTCCACAACGGAAGAAGACGGAAGTACATCAGAGACCGAAGAGGACACCGCCGACGGCGGCGCTTTCTTCAATACGGTCCGGCGTCAGTTACGCCCGAGCGACAGCAGGCAAGGTTGAGAAGGCGGAAGTACCCGCCTTAGGGTTCGACGCAGTATTGGGCCTCCTCGGAGGTCTCGATATGGAGAAGGCCCTACCTGTCATCCGTAAGGTGGTAGCGGCGCTCGTTCAGGCGCAAACTGCGATGGACCTGTGGGGATTGATCCTCTCTCACGGTTCAGAGGTGGTTGCCCTTTTCGGGTAATCATACAAAGGTTCGGAGCGAATTCTGGTGCCCCAGATAAGTATACAGTATCAACAGTTTAATTTATTCTGTTCTGTTAAAACCGACAATGTTTCACACAACTAACACATGTTTCTATTTATTTCAGATACGCAGGGCATCCGCAATCAGCCACAATTGAGCGACAACAGGACAGTCCACACAACATACTCCAACATCACCACATTTCCACAACTCATCTTTTTTTTTACGAACGACCAACAATGCAAAGCACAACACTGTTAACAGGCAATCCACACGACCCGCTACCCAACAACTTCGCAATCCACGCGCTGAAGAGAAAGAAGATTACTGAGCAGCGCACCACCGATACAACTCAATACACATTTATTATTATATTTAGTTTTAAGTATGATATGTATTATAAAAATGAATTGTTAATTTCTAAAATTTTTAATAAACTTTGTTGAACTTCAAAGTGAACGCATAAATTCTTGACGTCAATAACGCATTTCTTTGGAATTCTCCAAGAATGAAAGTCTGTCGATCAACTCTGCGTCGGACAACAACATTTTAATGGAAATGTCTTGCAGAAACACTTAAACTGATACACAAGACAGCAAAGCACAACAGAAGCTCGAGAAACTGACGTTTCTTATTAGTTATTTAAAACAATTGACAAACGTTTTCTAAAGCACCGCGGCAATGCGCAATAAAAACTGAAATTAGATAGAAACGTGAATATCTCGAAAATTATCACTCCAAAATATCGATTGTGTTACATCAATGGAAAGGAATTTTAATTTCCTATCCGTTGATGTAAGAAAATATGGGTGGTTCCATATAAAAAAATCAAGTTATCCATGTTTGAAAAAAGTTATTTTCGGGGCGATAGAAATTATTGAATTCTGAAAGTAAGATTTTTGGCAATGAATGAGAATGGTGCGGTACCCGGAAGTAAAAAACGAAAGCCACATCTCTCTACCGGTATCCGTCTTCGAGGTATTGAAAGTTTTCGGAGGCACTGCAAACGTCATTTTCTCTACAAAATGTCAAATAAATCAGAAGCAATGCGAGGTAGACCCATAGTATGGTTATTAAAGTGACCTTTAAATTCAACGAGGAATTCAAAAATGTAATAATATATAGGTTGTTCTATTTAAAATAACGAAGTTGGCATGAGTTTCCGGTATAACCGGAAGTCCGCCATTTCGGAAAATAATTTTAAAACGTGTAGTTTATGACTGTGGACAACTTTTATATAAGACATTTCGTCGTATTTGTAATAGTAAGGGAGTTATGGAGCAATCCCGCTTAAGTGGGCCACCCTGTATATGCCAAAAATCACAATTTTTGAGTAACCGCTTAGTGTGTTACGATAAAAAAACAGAGTAATTTCATTAAACTAATAAACGTGTATCTACATGAACCTATATGTTTGTACAATGCGAAAATTTGTTTTTTCAAATTTTAACTTTTAAGAAATTTGAAAGTGCTATATTTTGCGGGCTAAATTGTTATACATATATATATATATATATATATATATATATATATATATATATATATATATATATATATATATATATATATATATATATATATATATATATATTATATATATATATATATATACAACGTGTCCCAGATAACATTTCCAGCATGGGGATCTCGCTTATTATAAAAGATACAGATTTGGTTAAATTAGATGATTTACTCCTAAGGATTAGTGAAATTATAGGACACTCACCAATTTCCATGTATTTTAAGACTTATGGCAAGAAAAAGAAAAATGTCAAATTTCTTTTTCTTGTAATATCTTTTTTGTTATATTAGACATATAAATTTTATTTGCACTTTCTTAAGATATTTTTTATGCAGAATTTAAATATCAATTTGGATTTTTATTTGTACTTTCTATTTTTTAGTTTCAACCTCTAAATTAAATTTTTCTTATGGAACGACAAGTCGACTTTGAAATAATTGATCGTGTTTTTTTATCCTCTTTACAATGATATAGCACATGTACTATCTATTTTTAAAAACAACAAAGAAAATTTAAAAAAATGTATTTTATTAAAGACTCTAACAATAAGCAGGCCGTGAAACATAAAAACACAATCGAATTTAATGTCACTTAAAAATTATTCGTTCCAGAATATTTTTGTGTCAAACATGGCTTTATTTACTAATACTGAAAGGTTTGATACGTTGAGTTGTTACATTTTGTCTCATAAAAACAGTTTAGAAGCCGATCGGATGTACTTGAGGCTGTATCCTGAAAGAAGGTAGCCCAGTGCTCGTAAGTACAGAAATTTGGTAATTAATTTAAAAGAATATGGTTCATTTTCAAAACCTACTAGAAATCCGAAATTATAGAATGAAGATGCAGAACTAAATGTATTACAATCAGTTATTGAAAATCCTTCAACATCTCTTAGAGAAATTGAACATAACACTGGTATTTCGAAAACTACATCACAGAGAATTTTAAAACGTCACAGGTATCATCCGTATAAGTACACCATTCTGCAGGGACTTAGAGATGGAGATCAGAGGAGAAGATTACAATTTTGCCAATGGTATGTTAATCAATGTGAGAATAACGATAATTTTCCAGCTACGATTTTGTGGTCTGACGAAAGCAGATTTACAAATAATGGCCTTTTCAATCGACACAATGTTCACTTTTGGGACCGTGAAAACCCTCACGTTGTTAAGGAAAGTCGGCATCAAGTGAGATTTGGTTTTAACGTCTGGTGTGGTATTTTAGGCGCTAAACTTATTGGGCCCATATTTTTAACGAAACGTTAAATAGTGAAAGGTATTTGAATTTACTACAAACTGATTTAGAAAATAAACTTGATGATTTACCACTGATTGAGAATATTAATATCTGCTTCCAACAAAATGGCGCCCCACCCCACAATTCAAACATCATCAGCGAATATCTTAATAATCGGTTTCCAAATTCATGGATTGGTAATCGAGGGCGCATTTTATGGCCACACAGATCTCCAGACTTAACGCCCTTGGACTTTTTCCTTTGGGGCTACGTAAAAAATCGAGTGTACGTGCAAACATTTGAGAATGCCGAAGATCTTTGTGAAGCTGTTCTTGCAGCATTTGGTAGCATTAAACGCCAAAAACTACGCAGAGCAATTACGTCGACACTCCGCAACGCACAATTATGTTTAGAACGGAATGGTCAATTGTTTGAACATAATTTGATAATTATCTCCAATACTATTACCTGCTTAACTCTTGTTGTTATCTATTATTTGTCGTTTTCTCATGTTTCACGGCCTACTTATTGTTAGTCTTTAATAAAATACATTTTTTTAAATTTTCTTTGTTGTTTTTAAAAATAGATAGTACATGTGCTATATAATTGTAAAGAGGATAAAAAAACACGATCAATTATTTCAAAGCCGATTTGTCGTTCCATAAGAAAAATTTAATTTAGGGGTTGAAACTAAAAAATAGAAAGTGCAAAAAAAAATCCAAATTGATATTTAATTTCTGCATAAAAAATATCTTAAGAAAGTGCAAATAAAATTTATATATCTAATATAACAAAAAAGATATTACAAGAAAAAGAAATTTGACATTTTTCTTTTTCTTCCCATAAGTCTTAAAATACATGGAAATTTGGAAATTGGAGAGTGTCCTATAATTTCACTAATCCTTAGGAGTAATTCATCTAATTTAACCAAATATATATATATATATATATATATATATATATATATATTCCAAAAATTACAATTTTTGAGTAACAACTTAGTGTGTTACGATAAAGAAAAAGGGTAATTTCATTCAATGTAATTATAATTATGCGTTCATAACAAAAAACCTTTTAATAATTGAAATGTTTATATAATAAAACACTTGAGATGAATTAATAACATTTATTGCAATTAAAAATATGTACAAGTACATTTTTATTCAATTTATTTATTTTTGTTTGTTTCAGATAACATCATAATTCACTTAAAATACTTAGTGTTATGATAAAAAAAAACAATAAAAAAACACGAGATGAAATTAATAACATTTATTACAGTTAAAAAATATGTACAATAAATTCCACAAAAACTAACCTAATCCTTACAAAGTTTAATTAAAAATGTTATAATTAAAAACAGTAAATTTTTGGGGCAATAACTTAAATGTTTAAACTGTCTAATATTCTTAGTGCATTATGCGTATTTTTTATGTTCTGCCACATAATTTCCAAATTGTTGTTGGTTGCAGCCAACTCACTATTTCATCGTTCCACTTTTGCCACTTCATAATTTTCAGAGTTTATATACATCGATAAAATGTTCTCAAGCCACCTAACACTTTTTATTTTAAATTACTGCAAGTCGGTAGGCTCCTGAGTTGTTGTTGGTGGTAGTAGTGGTGAACCTGCTGGTCGAATTAATTCTAAATTTTTTCCTCCATATTGTAGGAGTGTAACTGACTGCGGTAGTGATGGTGGTGGTGGTAGAGCTGCACTCTCTAGATTCATGTTTTAATGGTAGGTTACTTACAGGAATTTATAGTCAACGTGACAAATATCAAGGACCCTCTTATTTTTTTACAAAATGCATACAATAGTTTCGCACGAAAGGTTAAATTAATGCTAAGGCGCCCATGCTAAAGGTCAATGTTGTTTTACACTGAAATTTCATCCAACCTCACAATCATATTATCGAGTTGAAGAATTTTGCCATAAAAAATTATGTTATTGGTATTTCAACCAATTTACGTAAGTGGTATAATAAAAACGTGTACTACAAGTTACAAACAAAATTAGAGGAATTTTCCGAAAGGGATTCGGGTTGGGCATTACATGAAGTTTTACATTTAAAGGTGAATATTAACAGCTATGTTCCATTTAGAGGTGGTCGTTCAACTTACGTTAAAGTTTCCTCTTTCACATAGGTAAAATTTTGCGATGAGGTGATTTCAACGAAGGCAGTTTCCATGATCGCCATCTCTCTACTGCTCCGTCTCCCGAATGTAGCCGAGCATACCCGAACGCACCTGATTGTATATGAACGTGTAAGGAATAAGTGGAGAGGTGGAGGTCGTTGAAACTGCCTTCGTTGAAAGCATTGCATCGTAAAATTTTTCCTATATGAATTTTAGTGCTAACTAATACATACCCGCCTATCACAATTTTTGGAAATGCCGTTGTGATTACTATGGTGAAGATGATAAAGATGCATTATTCGACTACACCGCATTGAAATTATGTTCAGTATTTGTAATGGACTGCTCTAAACAAAATGAATCCTTAAAAAACCCCACAGTGGACATCAAATTGGAAATGGAATCTCGATAATGGAATCGTTGTCTACGGTCTTATTCTCCATGACGCTATTGTGCAGTAAAGCTCACTCACTGGAGAAGTGAAAAAGTTATAGTTATTGTAATATAGTCTAGTATGTAAATAAAGACATAATTATTCGTTTAGTTTTATTTCATCCATCAGCAAAGATGAAAGTGGTTGCTCAAAAACAAAAACTTCAAATTCATATAGGTAAAATTTTGCGATGCAATGCTTTCAACGAAGGTTAATGCTCCGTCTCCCGAATGTAGCCGAGCATACCCGAACGCACCCGATTGTATATGACCATTTAAGTAATAAGTAGAGAGGTGGGGGTCGTTAAAACTGGCTTCGTTGAAAGCATCGCATCGCAAAGTTTTACCTATATGAAATCAGGAGTCCTTTCAGCTAGCGGACTAGTGGGGGCAGTAACACCCTTATTACCCGGAATATTTTGACCTAGCGGGCAAATGGGTGCAGTAGTACGTTTTCTTGAAAATATGAACAGGGATAATTTTTTGGGTTTAACGTCAATTGACTTCTTTTTAGATGGATCGATTTTATTTACTATTTCAGTTCGGGGTTCTATTAGAGGCTTATAGTTTTGTTCAAATGTTCTTTCATTATTAATCCGTGCAGTTTTAAGACTGTTTTATTTATGCCGTATTATTTTACGAGGTTGAATCATTTTTTTCTTTAACATCATCTCCTTTTTATCCATTGTAGCAAAACAGGTAACAGTTTACTTCAAACAGATAGCTGTTTACACTAAACAGGTAGCTGTTCATGTCTAAGTGGATCAGTAACTACTAAACTACCGAAATCAGTTTCAGATATTATATATTCATCAAACCTTAAAACAGGTCAAAACAGGTCCCGTTTTCCAGAAACAGCTCTGTTTTACAGAAACAGGTCAAAAACAGCTCAAAAACAGGTCAAAACTGCTCAAGAACAGCTCAAAACAGGTACTTGTTTTCCGGAAACAGGTCAAAATAGCTCAAAACCGGTACCTGTTTCTCAGGTAGCTGTTTCCCACAGAAAAGCTCAACTGAACGGTACAGTTTAAGGTATTAGATATTCATCATATCTTTTCCTATAGAGACCATTATTAACCTCAGCATCCTTGTTTATGACCATGAAACCGAAGAGACCTGCCCAACACTTTGAACACATGTTCCGAAACAATTTCATGCTTATGGTGGGACTTATATGATCCTCATACACGTTTTAGGTTTAATTCATCTTGCTCAAATAATATAATTAGATTTGCATTGTCACGAATTAATTGCTTTGGAATTTTACTGTAAGTTTGACCCAAATAGAAATGATCAATATCGTTATGCCTACCCATAGAAAAATATGCCCTTATGCTATTTTGCTTTCCACAAGCGATATCATCGAAGATAAAAATAGAGTTAGACTTTGAACAATTAGGCTCAATCACATCCTGATTATCACTGAAGGTAAAGTAGCCTATGTCCTTCATTGGAAGTAAGATTTCCTGTAAAAGCTTGTACTTGTTTTGATTCAATGACTTAGAGTATACGTATACATGTTTAAATTTCAAACCATTTTTCTCGGTAAGCAAACTGATCATTGCGTTTGTTTTACCGCAATTGGATGGACCGAATAAAATGCCGCGTATACTATTAGGAAATAAATCTCCATGTTTTGAAGTAATAGACTTTTCATCATCATCAAAGTCATGATTTTCAATTGGAAGTTTTTGTTTCTGAGTAACTACTTTCATCTTTGCTGGTAGATGAAATAAAACTAAACGAATAATTACAACATCTTTATTTATATACTAGACTATATTACAATAACTATAACTTTTTCACTTCTCCAGTGAGTGAGATGTACTGCACAATAGCGTCATGGAGAATAAGACATTAGACAACGATTCCATAATCGAAAGGTGTTAAAGATTCCATTTCCAATTTTATTTCCACCGTGGAGTTTTTTAAGGATTCATTTTGTTTAGAGCTGTCCATTACAAATACTGGACATGATTTGAATTCGGTGTAGTCGAATAATGCATCTTTATCATCTTCACCATAGTAAGCACATCGGAATTTCAAACAATTGTGATAGGCGGGTATGTATTGGTTAGCACTAAAGTTCAATTGCATTGCTTCATATGGATAAAACCCAGAATTCAGATGTACTTTAAGGTTTCTGATGTTAACGTGATCAAAATTTCCTTCTCTTGCCGACTTTGTATACCTTTTACCTTGTTGGAATGCAACAATTATCCAACGCGGTTTTTCTAATTGCGTTGACGTTTTTATTGGCCATATGTCTGAGGTTGCTTGTTTTAAAGTAGATAATTCACATAACTCCCATTACCGAAATGGGACAGTAATAATAGAAGTCTTATTGATTCCTTCAAACAAGTCAAGTTTCGCAGCGTCACTCACTGAGTGTTAAGTGTGATACTTTCTATTGAATTTTATTTAAGGTTATTTCCGCATCACATTCACCATAATAGCAGTTTGTATCGCTTCTAGCTCGAATTAAAATCAACTCTTGACGCATATTCACGATAATTTGACGATAATCCTCCATTATTCTAAATATGTGATCTAATGGTATGCATACTGTAAAAATTTTTTTCGTATTTCTTCGGAAGACCCATATTTGGAAGATCCATAGGGAAGATAAGTGTGAATATCCGATTTAATTATAGTATCATCAAAATGTACGTTTTGAAACACGTTTAATGATTCGGCCATTGTCGCTGAGAAATTTTAAACCAATTGACGTTAAAAATTTTCTCTCTGCAGATGTTAACCTCAATGAAGGTTGATGGCTAATTAATGACTTACTGTGGAGCTGTCTTTTATATGAATTTTTGAATGATGGAGTTGCTCCTTGTCTAATTCTCAGACCCATGTTCTTTTAGTTCTAAGCGTACTGTGAATGGTTCACTTTCACCAATGTCTATTAATTCACCCTTTTGATTAATCAAATTAATTGTTATAAGTAGGTATGTTTGGAGACTTTACTAACACACACACCACCACCACATTTCCTGTTCCACAATTACGAGGACATCCGTGCGACCTATCATCACCACAAACCCAAGGCCCCAAACCCCGCTTTCCTGTTCCACAATTACGAGGCCATCCGTGCGACCTATCATCACCACAAACCCAAGGCCCCAAACCCCGCTTTCCTGTTCCACAACTACAAGGCTATCCGTGTGACCTACCACGCTTTCCTGTTCCACAATTACATCCGTGTGACCTGGTTGCTACTCTAACCCACTTTTTGCTCACTCACAAAATAAAAGAAAACGATATGTTAATATATTTATTTAATGTAGAAACATGTACAAATGTATTTCTCAGATATATGATTTTCTTTAGGAATAAAACATTTTGATTTGACATCTGGCTGCCATCGGGTTATTCACATGAAACATTCAACCGTATCGTTTGAAGATGTGGAAATGAATCCTGCTGCAGCAAGCGATGAGGGTGAGTGAACCCCAGACCATGCTCTATACGTTAGTAAGCGTTTATCGAAACAATTGTAATACTGAGAATAATAAAAGTTTGGGTCGCACATGTTAACATCAGCGAAAACAGTATGATACTGACAGGAAATAATTTATTCTATACAATATATACAACATATATACAATATGTACAATATATACAATAGATAAAATAGATACAGTAAAAAAAGATTACTCGTCTACGTAGCACACCTCATTACACAGTATACTAAAGAAAAAAAATAATTTTTTGTTCATTAATGTTGATTAACTATTCAGGGAAGAAAAATAATACTTATTAGTTATAGTTATGAAAGCGTTTAATTTTTTTTTTTTATTATTGTATAATGTATAAAAGGGCAAAAATAATATTTACTGTAAATGTTAGATCATTTTAATTATAGTTGTTAACCTCGACGATGGATAGATAATCTGTAAATGCAAAAAAAATTAGTTCTTTATTAACTTAGTCATAAAAAAAATTAAATATTTATGATGCTATAAAAATTCTGATAAATAAGTGTGATGAAACAAAACTGTATTTATAATGTTAGCAAAAAAAATAAGAAGCGCGTTTATTAGTAATTACATTCATTACAGAATAAAATAAAAGGTTCAAACTTTTTAATGCCATAGACATGAAGATATTTAATGTTGAAATGATTATAAATATAATTACTGAATGCAAGTATGTATTTATGTGTACTGAACACATAAGGTATTCTTTCTGAATATCAAATACATAAAAAAACAGTCATGAAAAGAATAAAGAGTTAAGTCACGTCTAAATATGCAAATAAACGGTGATCATCATTGAAACTTATTTGAGTTATTACACTTTCAAGTGCATGAAAATACATTCAACATACTATTGACATATAAAAAAATGTACACTTACCTAAAAAATGAAGTAAATAACAATTGTTTTGCACAAATAGTAAATATAAAAATACTTTAAGTGATGTATGTTTATCTAGGAATAGAAAATGTAACTGACAATAAGTGTTGAAAACAAGTTGTATATATAAACAGCAGCATTTTTTATGTCTATTGTACGGGGGTAATTTACATATTGCAATGTAATCTCGGCATTGAATGTAACTTCTCCATATATGGTGATATAGAATTTATTATTCTGTGTAGCCTTGCTTTTTTTTTGATCTAAATAGCACGCGTTTTTAGTGTATTGGTTAGTTCCACTTGAATATCAGTAACAATAGGGTAAGAAATATTTTTTTATTAATTAATAATTTATTTTAAGATATACCATTCTGTACACGTTATAGTTTATTAGTGCAATAATTATTTTAGGGATGAACAATTAGAAGAGTGTCCTGGAACGACAATCTCAATCTCAAAAGCATCATGGTGGATAGCGTAAAAATGTGAGTAGAATAGATATTATTCAATTATTTTTTTACATAGTTTATTGATTAAAGCAAATTAATTTATGATCACTTTATTATATTCAAAATAGTTATATTCTTTTCCACAAAAATTTGGTGGACAACTTTACGAATGTTTTTCTAAAAAAAACAGGAAATCAGCACAGTTTAAGGTTTAGTTTGAACGAAGTTTCTTACATTACTGTAAGAGATATCATTGACAAAATGAAAAGAAATACAAGCCACGATATTTACGGATTACGTAATAACATTGTTAAATATATAAAAGACCTAATCATAGTACCATTAACCAAGTTAATTAACATGTGTATAAATGAAAATGTTTTTCCTGCTTGCCTGAAAATATCAAAGGTAGTTCTATATAAAAAGGGAATGTGACATGGTATCGAACTATCGCCCAATATCCTTAATTCCAATTATTGCAAAAACTTTTGAATATGTTGTAAAAAATCAAGTATGTCCCTTCTTTGAGAAGAATGGCTTATTCAGTAAATGTCAATTTGGATTTCGAAAAAATAAATCTACGACGGCAGCGATTACAGAATTAATGGAGTTAATAACAACAAGTTACGATGAGGGACAATATCTAGGGTGCACCTTTTATGATTTGCAAAAGGCTTTTGATTGTGTAAATCACAAAATCCTTTTGGATAAATTAAACTACTACGGCATAACAGCGAAAACTTTAAGATTTTTTGAAAATGATCTTTCACATCGGTACCAAATAGTATACCATGATTTAGATTACTCAAATTCGGAAAATGTTGCGGTAGGAGTGCCTCAGGGATCAATCCTTGGTCCGATTCTATTTCTTATTTTTGTAAATGATATCTCAAAGTGTGACGTCAAATCGAATTTTATACTTTTTGCTGATGATACTAGCTTTACAAATGTAGGCAGTAGTGAAGCTCTTGTTAGAGCGGATATGGCATCTTCACATTTAAATGTTAAAAAATGGTTTGCAGCAAATTGCTTAGCATTAAATAATGAAAAACAGAAGAAATGATTTTTCATTAAAAATATTGAAAAATACTAGATACGTAAAATTCCTAGGGTACTGTTAGATTCTAAACTAGCATGGGCTCATCATGTAGATTTTTTATCAACAAAGTTATCAAAGGTTGTATATCTTCTTCGAAACTTATGCAAATTAGTAGATTTGAATGTATTAAAAGCTGCTTACTATGCATTGTTTCAAAGTTCCCTTGCTTATTCTATATTATGCTGGGGCCATTCTGCGCACACTAAACGAATATTTTCGATACAAAAAAAAAGCAATTAGGGTACTATTGAATCTACCATACAGAGCGGATGTGAGAAACACAAGAAATTTTGACTGTTCCCATATATATATATATATATATATATATATATATATATATATATATCAGTGTCTCCTACATGTTAAAGTAAACTGGGACAAATACAACGTACACGCTGATATCCATACATACAATACTAGGGGTAAAAATAATATCAATAATAAATTTTATAGAGTATACAGCAGCAGATTTGCTATAAACTATTATGGACCCTTATTTTTCAATAAACTAGACATTTCGACTCGTAATCTAACATTTAATAAATTTAAACAAAAAACTAAGAAATTATTAACGAATGAAGGATATTATAGTCATCATGAATATTTAGCCGGCTATAAGCATACTCTACAGTGAGAACTGAGTACACGTCATTATTAGTATAGTAAATGTCATTATTAGTGTTACTTGTAATGTGACGTGTGTAAGCTGATGCATTAACACAAATATATATTATTATTATTATTATAATGTTTGTTTGTTTAAGCAATCCACAAAGATGTGCAGGAAGCAGAAGCTCTGAGAGCTCTAAGGAGGCACTAAAGAATATTGGTAAGTGAAGATTCATATATATATATATATATAAAGTGAAACAGATCCATTGTCATTTACGAGTTAAATATAAAGATTACTCTCACATAGTTGCGTTGTACATTCGCTACCATCTGCTTGGTGGTATGTATTTATGTTATGCATGTTACTCCACGTTGAAACCAGAAGATTACCGTGTGGTGGACCACCAGACCCATATGGAGCGATGGACAATGTTGTACCACCTTTCACATGATGAATACTGGTGCTCATCATGCAGAGCGCCATTAACCACTTTATACGATGTTTATGATGATGATTCTTGTTATTTGTGTGAGGAAGTATGTTATGTTGATTATTGATATTTTTTTATGTATATATTGTATAGAATAAATTATTTCCTGTCAGTATTGTACTGTTTTCGCTGATGTTAACATGTGCGACCCAAACTTTTATTATCCTCAGTATTACAATTGTTTCGATAAACGCTTACTAACGTATAGAGCATGGTCTGGGGTTCACTCACCCTCATCGCTTGCTGCAGCAGGATTCATTTCCACATCTTCAGACGATACGGTTGAATGTTTCATGTAAATAACCCGATGGCAGCCAGATGTCAATCCGTTACAGGAGCATCTCCGATGGGCACCACACTGCACGCCCAATTACTTGTACCACGCAGATGTAATGACACGGAAGTCGAGAGGACCTTTTGCACGTGTACTAAATCAAAATGTTTTATTCCTAAAGAAAATCATATATCTGAGTAATACATTTGTACATGTTTCTACATTAATTAAATATATTAACATATCGTTTTCTTTTATTTTGTGAGTGAGCAAAAAATGGGCTAGAGTAGCAACCAGGTCACACGGATGTAATTGTGGAACAGGAAAGCGTGGTAGGTCACACGGATAGCCTTGTAATTGTGGAACAGGAAAGCGGGGTTTGGGGCCTTGGGTTTGTGGTGATGATAGGTCGCACGGATGGCCTCGTAATTGTGGAAGGAAAGCGGGATTTGGGGCCTTGGGTTTGTGGTGATGATAGGTCGCACGGATGGCCTCGTAATTGTGGAACAGGAAATGTGGTGGTGGTGTGTGTGTTAGTAAAGTCTCCAAACATACCTACTGTTATATTACTAATTATGCCTGTGTTTACTTCTAAATATTGAGTATTACTGGGATCTTTATTTAGACGATAACCTGGTGGAACTGAAACATCAATCTCATATAATACTTTAAATGGCTTCCCGTTTCGATAACATCCTTTTATAATGTTGCACTCTACGTCTAGATTGGTGTGTTTAAGTATTTGAATGTCTAACCCCAATGTATGTAAAATATTTGGTTCTAATATTTTAGACTCAAACCCTAGCATGCGACCAATGCTATTCTCTTTAGTAAAATCGATCTCAAATGTGCTATCTCACATTTAAGTGTATTGTTGTTTGCTCTGATGCTAAACTTTTCTGTAGGTATCTTAGATTTTAGATAATCGTTAATTTCATCTAACTTATATGCACCGTGTGAAATATTAATCACTTGCAAATGAGATCGATTTGTTCTAAAATAAAATCTATCGTTGACTGTGTAAATGTTTCTAATGCTGTTGCAGCCGTAAAATCCGACCAATCAAATAACGTATTTCTTCCTCAAATCAAATCTATCGGTGGATAGAAGTTGTAGCTAGCTGTGTTACCGACACCTTCTAAACTGAATGTTATTGACATAACTGAGAAAATTTGATGTCTCGATTATTTATATAAAAAT
This sequence comes from Vesta saturnalis, assembly GCA_036346205.1. Classification (NCBI taxonomy): domain Eukaryota; kingdom Metazoa; phylum Arthropoda; class Insecta; order Coleoptera; family Lampyridae; genus Vesta; species Vesta saturnalis. The sequence continues at coordinate 340,325 of JARFJB010001112.1, read as the reverse complement.
TGCAGGCATAGGTGTCCGCAAATAATTGTATTAAATTCTTGATCTTGGTTGTAATTATAATAAATTTTACAGCTACGAAAGTAGTTAATCACTTCGATTGGTGGTGGAAGATTACCGAAACTATCGTAATACCATACCTTTATACCACGCTTTTTGTAGCAAACCCAATGTGTACCTGGTCCGCTTTGGCTATCTAAGTTAATTATTCCGGATACATCTTTCCGTGGTAATTTAGGCATGCTATCTCTTGTAAAAATATCCCTAAAGTAGGGTACATTTCGGTGTATTTCTTTAAAACAATACCTATTAACAGTCTTTCGGCTAATCTATTCAGTTTTTTGGAAACCGTTTTAAGTATAACACACCACCACGAAATTTATGTGGTTCTAGATGAAGTGCACCGCCACCTTTCATGGTGCCTATAGCGATCGATTCCATCATACGATTATGGCGCGATGTCTCTTCTTGCAATTTTAGCTTCATTCACTGCTTTAGCAATTCTCGATGCACCGCCAGCTAATGCACCGATTGCTGATAATCCAGCGAATAACGGACTAAGAAATGGTAAAAACCCTCCTTGTTTAGATATGGGAATTACTCTAGGAACTTTAATGTCTTTCTTTCGTCCTAAACTTTTTACCACACGTTTTGTCGCTGAAAGGGCTGACTTTATTGTGTCTGTGAAATTTCCGTTAGGTTCAATTTTTTTAGCTATTGTTTTTGGTCAATTTCCCCCATACTTCTTTTTCTTCTTTAGATTAGATTGACGTTTACACCCCATTCCTAACTTTCTCTTTGCTTTCATGATAGTACTGACTGCTAAAGCTGCAGTTCGTTCACGTAACGTTGAGTCTGATACAGTACTGGTAACCAGGTAAATGCAATTCAAACGGAAGTTTATTGATTAGAGTATTCACTAATCCACCACCACCTGCACTCTTTCGCTTCCTAACATTGTTTAACTAGATGGATAAAGCAGGGTATTTATACCTAAATCCAAACAAATCATAGTTATTTCTTTATTTAGTAAATGCTATATATTAGATAAGCAAGACGATAATACAATATTTCCATTAAACATACAGTGTTATGTGAATTAATATTATACTTGGCACTTATAACATCATCAATGTCTTTATAAATGTCATCGTCACTACCATGAAATTTTTTCTCACGAAAACGACGGTAGTCAACAACTTGTATGAACTTTCCAGAAAAACACACCAGATTGTAAGATTCAAGAAATTCCAATCTAATAGCTTATTATATCCTTTAAATTGAATAGTTCTTCTACATTATGGGCGTTGAATGTGCAGGAACGACTGTTGTAGTTTTCTATCATAACAGCTTTCACGATTATGTCATGTCCTTTAATCAATTCCCAGTTGTAATAAATACCAAGATTGCTAGATAGAGATTCATAATGTTGATCATAGATTATATCTTCTTCTTCGTTTACATTTTACCAATCAATTTTGTTTTCAATTTCTTGGGTCGGAAAAATTGTAATTCTACATATGAATGCCATCTTAGAAGCTCATTCCATTCCTTCATATCCAACACTACATTATTGCCTTGATCGCAGTTGTCACACCCCATACGCACTACTGGTGCAAGGTTGAGGTGTGTACCGTATCCAATTTCCATATGTTTTGCATTATGAGTATCGTTCGATAGTGTATAACAATTACAATCGATTAAGTATTCATTTTCCGCTTGTTTATACACTTCATCCTTATGTTGAGACCGGTCAGTGTTAGGAGAAGAATAACCTTCATCTTGTTTCTCTTCATTTTTACTACTACTACTACTACTACTACTAATACTACCACCATCACTATTTTGATGGCACCAACAACAAAATGTTAAATTATTATTCATATTGCTACCACAATGATGTCAGGTATCCATATGTAATGGTGAAATTCTGAGTTTGGATCCTTCCAGAAATGATTTTATTGCTGCTTGCATGACCTTACTTGCTCACAATTTCACTACGACTAAACACACGCTGCAGTTTATATAGGAACAATGTGTCCTTTAGTACCAATCGCAATTTGTTAAATACCCCACCTTGAGCTACTTTTAGTTTAGACTATTCACCTTGACTTTGATCTACTTATTAGTATATACAACAACCTAGCACTCTTCTCGTTTCCTGTGACCTTGAAAATTTTAGATTTCTAAAAAATGTAATATGATACCACTGCAGGTCAATAATCTTTGACCTTGAAAATTTTTAGATTTGTAAGAAATGTAATATGACAACATAAGAATATAATGGTTACTTTTGCAAATTCCATGTTTAGCTTTCAATTTTTATCTTGACACCGTAAGAATATAATGATTACTTTTGCAATTTCTACTTCTAGCTTTTAATTTTGACCTTGACACCATCAGAATATACTGATTACTTTTGCAATTTCTATTTTTAGATTTCCAATTTTGACCTTGAGAGACGAGTGACCTTGAAGCGAGGGGCACGTACGTGCACGACGATAAAACTCACTTGACCTTGTAATGTAAATCCTGTACTGTAATACAGCATCTAGGTCAAAATGGATTAGAACCCCCCCCTCTATATACCTGCTCAGTTACGCAGATAGCAAACTCCAACATCCATATAATCCAAGATTATATGCATAGGTAAATGCATTCACGAAAGTCGAACGCAAACCGAAATTTATGTCGTTCGTAAACAATTAAGCGAGGATACGGTTATATACGTCCCTTAAATTTACAACAATAGCACTAAATGTAATTGAAACAAAATAAATTATGAGCATGGCAAAATAAGTATATCTTTAAAAAAAAAGAAAAAATTAAATCCGTTAAATAATTTGTTACATTTCGATTTATTTGTCAAATTTGGTATTTATAGCCACCTCGCGATTTCAAAGGAATGGCAACGCAACATTTTGGTGCGACGCGTAATTTTCTGACTGGTTGAGTTCGGTTTCAACGCTAACGTGTTGCTGTCAACAGACATTAACATTCTTGGTTTTTTTGCTCTGAAATGGTTTCCTATTGAAATCAAAGAAAGCTTCGTATTTATTAATTTTATGAACCGTATCACAATTTGTGAGATTTGGCAAAACTTGAAATATTAATAGGATTTATCTTGACTATACGTTTATTCTCCTATTAGTCCGTTTTAAACGGATTTTCGCTAATATTTTAACAGGATAGATATGTGTGCTTTTTACCTAAAGTATTGCTATTTTTTTCTGTCTTAACTATCTATCTTTAAGAAAATTATAAATGATATCACTGAAATTGAAGTAAAATGTATATCTGGGAACAAATAATCTTTGAAATGGTTTTATAAATCAATTAGTGTTACTATACCGATTGCCTGTAGTACCTATTGTTAATTTTCTTTCTCTTTTAGCCATGTATCATTAAGAAAATTATTAATGCTATCAAAGGAAATACATTCTAAAATATATATGCAAATAAATACCCTTTAAAATGTTTTGGGAGCTCAATATAATTAGGGTTACTATACCGATTGTTTGTAGTAATTATATAATTATAAATTGTAATCTTATTTTGGTACTTCGTAACAAAGGAATTACTTTTAGATTTCTTAAATTTAACGGTTCCTGTTACTCGTTGTAAATAAGTGCTTTCTACTCTGTTTATAGATCTAAACTTTGACTTCAGGATAAGATTGTGGAAACGTAGTTATATGTTAAATTTCTTATGTTAATAAATCGTTCTACCTCGCATGGAGGTATCCACATAGATATTGGAGTTTGCTACTCTAGTGAGACATATCATCTTCGTATCTAAACTATTATCTGTAGAAACCTTATTTAAGTTAAGTGGTTTAAAGTTTATTACCTAGTGTTAATCCTTTGTGTTTTATATAACTGGGCTACAATGGTTGTGCTATATGTTTTCATGTTTAACATTCCTTAAATTTTACTTTTTGTACTAAAAACAAAGGGTTTTGTTGCAAATCGATTGTGAGCTAACATGGTAATCACTATATTTACCAATAAGAATTTTGTGTGTGTCTACTTGCCATAATTTCGCAGAAGAATTGACACAGCTATATCGGGTGTCCGGTCTCAAATTCAAACTTAGGGATTTAACATTGGTATGAACATTTATGAAGATTCCTGCTTGCCAATTTAACCGAGAGAAAGCTAATGGTACCAATCAAAAGGTAAAATGATTGCACATGCATAGATACTAACTACAAGACTTGATTTCCAATTTGTTTGAAATGTGTCAAATAATTTTGAAAAGTATTTAGTGTTGATTATTATTGTCGTCCATGTTATTAACTTTAAAATGAATAACTACTGCAATGAACAAATAATTTTCAAAAAAGTTGGTATGAATAAAAAAATTGAAATTAATTAGGATGTAGTTTAAAACACTAAATTATAAAATTAGAGTTTTAAAATTTGAGTGTAAAATGTAAAGAAAGCCAAAGAAAAATAAAATTACATTAAATATTCAAACAAACCCCCTTTTTGAAACAAACAATACCCCAATACAATATAAAAACCTCTTTTAACGTTAGCCAATTGTCTTTCGGTAATTCACAGGTACCCGTTTTCTATTACCTCCCTCAAAGAATTGATATCTCGGTGGCACCTATTATAAATTTTGCTTTGAAGGTGCTCCCAGTCCCACAAGAAGGAGTCGCAAGGGGCTAAATGAGAAGATCTGGCAGGCCAATTTATAGCACCACCTATACCAATCCAACGATTTGGAAACGAATCATTTAAGAAATGTCTAACCTCTAAACCAAAATGTGCACAACAGCCGTCTTGCACTAATTCTAAATAAGTGTTGGAATTTTGTTATTGTTAAAAATCCTAAATATTAATTTTTTGGGGATACTGAGTTCACTCGAGGATTTTATTGGGCCCAGTAGCGAGTGTTTTGAACATTTGGTTCGTTATTGAGTGTAAAAGTACAATCCTCTCTAAAACAACGTGTAACTAAAAAACGACGGTAGCATTAGCGCGCTGTAGCATTTCTTCACAGAATACACCCCTGCGCTCCTCGTCAAAATCGAACATCTCTTGATGACACTGGGCTTTGTAGGGGTGATATTTGCGCTTCCTAAGTATGTCCCATATCCGTGTTTTAGATAAACCTACTTCAACAGCAATTTGTCTTAAACTAATTGTCGCGTCCAAGTTTTCCATCACCAAAACACGTTCCTCAGCGTGATCAATTAATTGTGTTTGCCGATTTACTCCGATATAATTATTTTTAATTTTAGTGTTTTAACGATAGCAGAATGAGACTCGTTGAGGGACAACGACGCCCGGCGTCGCGACACCCGAATTTCGTGCAACCGCTAAAGAGTGTCGGCCGTTTTCGGAAGTCATTTTTCTGTCTTCACAGGGCATCGGTGCGTCGGCATCAGCGCCTGAGCTTCGTGCGAGGGTGTCGTCAACTTTTGGAGTCCATTTTTGTGTCTCTGTAGGACTTCGTGCGAGGGTGTCGGGTCATTTTAGGATAAACAACGTCAGTATCCAGCAGCGTATTTTTAAAACTAATTTCTGTAATGGAGTCGTCATCTAGTGGTATATTTTTGAAGTGTGACGAGTAATTTGAAGTAGCATTCTGATAATGGGGTCTATCTCGTAAGAGAGGGCTCTGGAGCTTGCTGTCGGGGCTTCGCTCGGGCCCCTTGTTTACTATAGAAGTAAGTTTGCAATAGTATTCTAATAATGGGATCTATCTCATGAGACTGTCGGTAATTTTTGAAATCAATTAATCAAATTAATCAAATCAATTAGTCAAATTAATTAACCAAACCAGTTAAATCTAAATAATAATAGCAAAACTTGGTATCACAAAACTAAAGTTGGTTTATTTATTAATCGCTTCATTATACAACATGATGAATATAAATCTGATTTTCTAGACAAATATTAAATTGGTGGCTATTGTGCCTAAGGAACCCATTACAACATCTTTAATTTTGACACCATGGATGCGGATTTAAATATTCTTGGTTTTGTTGGCGTGTCTATTTGTAACAGTTCGGGAGATTTTTAGCGAAGACTAACCCCCTCTAGCATTGTTTTGACTAAAAATCCGTTTTAGTAATCTGCAATAGGTTTGTACAATATTGTTCAATCATCATGTCCAGTACAAATCATGGTAAGTGTCATCTGAAGTGTGTTTTGTTAACTACCAGTACTATTTGCACAATTAACTACGTCGCATAACAAAATTGATGAATAATTGCTTTCAACAGCAAATAAATCGAAAGGAACGGAAAACATCACATATGGTGGCACTGTATAAAAAGGGCAGAGATTCAAGGTGGTTTTACTCCAGGAAGATCATGCACAGAACACCTATTACTTTTCAACAACTCCTAGAAAAAATAATAGCTAAGGGAGACGAAACACATGTTGCTGCCGTTGATTTACTTAAAGCTTATGATAACGCACCAAGAAGTAAACTGTGGACTGCCCTACAAATAATTGGAACTCGCTCACATTTAATAAAAACTATAAAGGAATTTTACCAAAATAATATAGCTTATGTTAAACAAGGAGGTTGACTATCAAAAACCATTTATACAACTAAGGGTTTAAGACAAGGGTGTAGTCTGTCACCTTTACTTTTTAACATATATCTGGAGATGGCACTCAAAAATTGGAAACGTAGCTGTGAAAGAATGGGCATACGATACGCATACGATCTGGAATTTATGTTGAAGCATCTTTACAAAGAATATGCAAAATGGGGTTTGCAGGTAAGCTTAAGTAAGACCGATATCTGGTCGTTAATTGAGATGCGAAGTTCGAGGTACTTTTGAATGATGAAAGCCATGTGAAACAGGTCACTGAACTTAAACATCTTGGTGTCGCGATAGATAATAATAGTATAGGAAAAAGTGAAATTAATCAGATTGCAAAAAAGAGTTGTGGGAGCTTTGAATTCAATATGGTGAGATAAGAACACAATCAAGAAGAACAAGAAAAGAATTGGACAAGTTATGGTGGAGACTGTAACGTGTTATGGAAGTGAGATATGGCAATGAAAGAAGGTGATAAGAGAAAAACGAGAGCAGTAGAAGCGGACCACTTACGAAGAAGTATCAAGGTATGAGAGAATAGCTAATGTAGAATAGCATACAGAATAGTAAGAAGAAGTTTAAAGTGGTTCGGCCACTTGTTTAGAATGGAAGATGGAAGATGGCGTAAACGGTTATTTAGGTGGAATCCACCCGGGAGGAATAAAAGTGGACGACCCACGAAATCGTGGAACGAAGGTATTAGAGCAGTCATGAGAGAAAGAGAACTGGAAGAGGAACTAGCGTCAGGGCCGGCCCCAGGGCAGGGCGATCCGGGCGGCCGCCCGGAGCGCAAAGCTCTAGGGGCGCCAAAATCATCAAGGAAGGCGTTGCCTTCCTTGTCCTAACTTCATTAGGGGTCGGGCGTCTAGCGGCGCCTCTAAGCTCGCTTCGCGAGCAATCGAAACGACTTTAAAATGGTTTTTATCCGTCACTAATTAAATAAAAAGTGAACGAAATATTTAACTATAGAGAACGCATTTAATCTTAACGTAAGCGTAAGGTAAACCGTGGATGTGGAAGAACGAGGTATGTTTTATTCTAAAAGTGCAGATGCATGTTTTTGTAATAAAACACGTACATAAATTAAACAGATTATAAAGGTATTACGTGTATTCACCTCCAAACTTTTAAATTTAAGAACCGTTCTTAATTACGCTAAACTCCTTATTTTCATAATTTTGGATGAATTAATTTCAATTCGGTTTCGATGCAGATTTAATTTTACCTTTTATAAATAGGAATTTGTTATCGATTTCGAGTACTAAAAAGGAACGTGCAGGTGTTAGTTTTGTAACGTGACACGTACCGAGATAAACAAACGAAATAAATTGATAAAAGAAATAAGTTACAAGCTTTTTAAAATGCACTAAAACGTAAAAATAAAAGTTATTACTTTTATCAATCATCATTTTATTTCTAAGCACATTATAAATTTAATATATGTATTTAAGCATTAAGACAAAATCTAGTTGAGTTCAATTCATCATGACCAAACCACTCAACTATCGCTTTTCAAGAATTTACAAGTTTTCGGTCCCTGCTCTGGCATTGGCAACACTTACAATACAGGAATCTACAAGTCTGTACCAATTTTGAAACCAACCGAAACAAGATGTCACAGGAGTTTTAACTGCATATATAAGGAAGTTGACTTAAAACAATGCGTTATTTGCTACTAGACTTCGGCCGGTGCGAAATAAAATAGTTTTTTTATTATTGTACAAAAGTTTTAAAAAGTGCTTGTGCAATTGCAAATTGTCCAGTGTGAGTGCGTTTGTCTTTTGTGAAGGTAAGTTTTTTAATTTTCATTTTCAAAAATCGCGTACAAGTAGTACTAGAATTAGTAGTCCCAGGGTGATACATTTTTTGGGAAAATTTTCAATCTTCATTCAATTTAGAAACTTTTATGTCTATGGTTTTATTTACGACAAATGTACCGTTTTCGAGATAAATGCTGAAAACTGTTCAAAAACATGGTCATTTTACGCTGTTTTTCTACTATTATTTTAATTTTCTATAGGTATACTGTTAAATGTGTCTCAAAAACCGCACATTTGTCCTAAATAACACTGGAAACATAAAAGTTTCTAAATTGAATTAGGATTTTATTTTTCGAATTATTAGGGGTTAGAAGCGTTGCAGTAAGCAAGGGGGGGCATCACCCTGTGGGTATTGTCATCGGTTAAATTGCTCTTAATATTGAGTTTTAGTTGCCTTGCCTAAAATGTATACCAAATTCCAATTTATTATACAGGGTGTCCATCTATAAACTGACACATTTTAACTGCTTATAACTCGAAAACGATAAATGGTATCGATGTGCGGTTTTCACAGAACTTCATCATTTTTTTAAAATTTTTTTTTGACAGTGTTGCCAAGTTTTAAAATTTACCTGAAATAGGAGAAACAAAATTGACGATTTTCAAAGGCCGATTTCGCAAAAACTTTAATGGGACACTCTGTATTTTTATAATTTACATCAAAGCCTATTTACTCTCCTTTACGAAAATGTTGTTAGTTTGCTTAATTTTTTTTTAATATACATGTTATACGGATTGATAATTGGTTTCAGAAACCAAAATGTCTGATGCTAAGAAAAACCCTCTGGAAGCCAATTTAAAAGCGGAGATTGAACAAGCAAACACAGCTTCAAAAACAGTCAGGTGCCCTGCAGAACTTTTGAAAGAGGGTAGTCTCAACGCTCCCACTACCGATCAACATTTAAACAACTCCCAGCACATGCACCTGGATACTGACTTTCCGATATGAATCCCCTTTGACGCAAACGTCAGCATTGCTGAGCTAGTTAATTCACCTCAAACGAGTTTGTTGAGTAGTGATGCAGTTCCGTGCAGTTTCAAAAATAAAAACTGCAAGTTGTGCAGACCTCAGAAAATATTTAGAAGAGACTACAGTCCCAATTATCTCTTCTGACCCAGGATTATGGCCCGAAATCATGCGCGAAGCAGATAGAGTTTTTGGTTAAACGTGGTCCAGCTGCACCTTTGTATAATTTTGATTTTCCTTATGATGATCAACATAGAAGATTCTCACCAAAATATTACAAGAAAGCACTTAAAAATGGAGAACAAGTTTTAAGAGAATGGATGGTATATTCCTTATTTCAAAACGTCTTGTATTGTTTTCCATGTCGACTTTTTGCTGCCCCATCTAGCACTAGCGCTCTTGGCCATCGAGGATTTAAAGACTGGAAGCATTTAGGAGACTCTTTAGCACATCATGAAAATGGTAAAACGCATATTGATTGTTTAAAATCATGGCTTGAATTAAAGCAACGGTTGAAAATGGGTAAAACAATAGATGCAGTTTCTCAGAGGCTCATTGATTATGAGATAAATCACTTGTCCGAAGTTCTTTTACGCATTATATCAGTCGTTAGAATGCTAGGTGAGAGATCTCTAGCTTTTCGAGGAACAACAGATAAACTCTATGAACACAATAATGGAAACTTTTTGAAGTTCATTCAGTTATTGGCTGAGTTTGATCCAAAAATGGAGGAACACGTTCGCAGGGTTCTTAATAAAGAAGAAATCAAAGCTACATATCTAGGAAAAACTATACAAAATGAAATAATTGATTTGTTGCATGACAATATAAAGCGCCACATCATTGAACAAGTTCAAAAGGCCAAGTATTATTCTGTGATTCTCGACTGTACTCCCGATGCAAGTAAAGTCGAACAGATGACATTTATGGCAAGATATGTTTCCATAGAAGAATCAGAGTCTGAAGTTCAAGTGATAATCAATGAAAACTTTTGGGTTTTCTACCCATTGAGAGATCAAAAGCTGCGGAATTATCGGAGGTTTTAGTAGAAGAGCTAGAGAAAATGAGCTTAAAGTAGAGAACATGCGCGGTCAAGGGTACGACAATGGTTCCAATATGAGAGGAGAAAAATCGGAGTACAAACAAGAATCAGAAATATAAACCCCAGAGCATTTTGTGTTCCATGCAGCAGTCATTCGCTAAACTTGGTTGTAAACGATATGGCAAAATCCTCGTTTGAGGCTGCAAACTTCTTCAATATTGTTCAAAAGTTATATACATTTTTTACTTCGTCAACTTTTCGTTGGGCAATATTACTTAAATATATTGATAGTTATACCCTAAAACCATTAAGTGATACGCGATGGGAAAGTCGAGTAGACTCATTAAAAGCTCTGCGATTTCAAATTGGACCAATTTACGATGCTTTGTACAGTATTTATGAAGATCCAGAAATCGATAATATGATTAGAGACGAGGCTAGCGGATTATTAAATAATTTGAAGCAGTTCAAATTTATATGCTCTATTGTGATTTGGTACAAAATTTTGAGTCGCATTAATCCCATCAGCAAACTTTTGCAAACTGTACATTTTGATATATCACAAGCTATTGATACGCTTAACAACTGTAAACTCTTCTTTGAAAATCTGAGATCAGATGAAGCTTTTGAAAGCATCATTTTAGAAGCAACCGAGCTTGCTTCAGAGGTGGACGTGGAAGCTAATTTCGAAGCCACCACACCACGTCATCGTATCAGAAACAAAACACGAAACGTTTTGTATGAGGGCCCGGATGAACCCGTTCAAGACCTCAAACAAAAATATAAAATAGAACTTTTCTTTCACACTGTAGATCAAGCAATAAATGCCTTGAAACCAGATATAATTTGCTAAATACTCACAGTAATTATTTCAGCTTTTTGTATAATATTTTGGTTTAAAAGACATGCGCAGAAATGAGCTACTGGCTTATTGCAAAGATTTGGAAGTAGTTTTAACTGATGGAAATTCAAGCGATCTTAACGCCCTGGAACTGGCCGATGAAATAAGCATTGTTTCGTCATTATTAACAAAAAAGGAAACCCCCGTTGAAGTCCTCAAGTTTATCGCTACACTTAAACTTGCACCAAACCTCAGTATAGCATTAAGAATCCTACTTACATTGCCAGTCACTGTGGCTTCAGGGGAAAGAAGCCTTTCAAAACTAAAAATAATAAAAAATTATCTCAGAACGATGCAGACGCAAAATCGTCTCAATGGATTGGCAATGATAGCTATAGAACACCAAATTAGTGACAAATTAGACTTGAAATCACTGGTTCGTGAGTTTGCCGAAAGAAAAGTTAGAAAAAAGGCATTCTAAATACTTTGGTTAGTTAGCATTCATTTATATTATAGGATATTAGTAAGCATTAGTTCATTTTAATTTTTGTTATTTTATTTTACCTTAGTGGTAAATTGCTTATCTGTTACATACCTGTTACCTAATGATCGAGTTTTCAATAAAATGTTTTTTTTTATTTAATTTTTTTCAACGTTTTCTTGACTTTATGTTATGGGAGCATGCGATTTACTTTAATAAACGGAGAGGGGGGCGCCAAATTCAAGTTTTGCCCGGAGCGCCAAAATGTCTAGGGCCGGCCCTGCTAGCGTATGGTGGGAAGGTCTGGTCAATAGGAGTGGGAAGGCGGCACGGCACGATGCTGTATGACTATGAATTGTACATTATACGTCGCTTACACGCAATACTAGATATGGTTTTTGTTCTCGGAGAATGTAACAGAATAATTAATCGTGACGTTCATTCTCTTAATAAACTATTGTTTTCTGGTCAAACCAGATTTCATAAAAGTAGCTTGTGAATCGTCTTTGAACGAGTACAAATTTTTCTGTTTTAAAGTTCTTTTGGAATGTGAGTATGTACACAATAAGAAAATTTTGAAATATTTATATTTGCTCGTGTTCCATACCACAACTCTCCCGTTAATTAAACAAATTAAAACAAGCACTGCATCTGACACTTTGTTAAGCTTTGGCTTCAGAAGCATACATTTAGTTTTTTTGACTAATTGATCAGTGTAATTAATAGTATATTAAGAAACAAGTTTTGTAAGACGGGTTTTTATCTAAAATTAATAATAATTTTTAATTACATATTTACCTTTGAACTTATTCGTTCATAACAAAACTTACAATAAATTGATCGGTGCACCCGCTCATCCATGCCGTTTTGCTTAGAAGTGTGACGTATTGTGAACTTGAATGCCCTGCTATTCAAAATTTCCTTCAATTCGTTTGAAATTAATTCTCGGCCATTACCACATTTGACGCGACTTAGTTTGCAGTCAAACTAATGAACAGCTTCTGAATTTACACTTTTATAACATACAGTGCTTTAATATATTTCAAATTCATATCGTATACCAAATTTTTAAGTTTCTTAAATTAATTGAAACCCATGTGTCAAACTCCTTTTGAAATTATGCCCTTGCCGTCTGCAACCAATGTTCCCTAACCTGAAAGTTGACAACAAATTGTATTGATATCAAAATGCAACTCATGTTTAGTTGTGATCTGAATTAGACGTTTGTTAACGATAGTACAAACATGCAGATGAACGATCCTTTCTGTTATTATAAGTTTTTGTTATGAACGAATAAGTTCAAAGGTAAATATGTTCCTTTCTGTGTTTGTAATACTTCCCCCGATTATTCACCTCTATGTTTATAAAGTCAAACGTTTTACATTCACTAAACAGTCATCATTAGTCAAATTTTCTAAAGCTATCGAACACAAAATCTACTTAATACAATTACTCTTTATGATCTTGTTGCAGGAGAACAAGTTTCTACATCAGTGTCACTATCAGCGTTAACTTCTGCATGTCTAATTAAGTGTTTTGTGCACTACTTATTTTTAGTATTAATGCAATTTAGACACAGGTATAAAATATCCTACTTCACTACATTTATCACAATTCCACAAGAGCTATTGATGATTAATTGTTTTTGCACGAGATTATAGATCGTTTTGTCTCTATATCCAGTAACCAATACTTTACAAAGCACAGATCCAGGTTTTCATGCGATGTGTTTTTAATGCAATTATCCATTGTCACATTCTAGGATTAATAACAGATAACGCCATGGGCGTAGCCAGCTAAGGGCAGGGAGGGGCAACTGCCCCCCCCCCTGGAAGAGCAAAAATAAATTAAATAATTTTTAAATTTTAATAAACAAAAAGTTAAATCTAAAATATACATACTTTTCTGTTCTGCATATTTTTTTTGTTATCTGTTATTAGTTTAATTTAAGTATAATTAAAATCTCAAAGTTTTGTTTTCATTTGCCTTTTCTTTTATCCTAAAATTTTACATTTTGAACGACCATGGACCATGGTTTGCCCCCCCCCCCCTGTTATAAATCCTGGCTACGCCCTTGGATGACGCAATACATCCATTTCATCTATGTTGGGATAGTATCTTCCCCCTCAGAACCCTAACTCCGTTCCTTCCGATCTCATCCTGGTCGCACCTATCCTTAGTCCTACCATGTATGCAAACTTAATGTATGTATATATGTTAGGAATCCATCATTATGGCTGAAGGAGCTTGGAAACCTCAAGCAGCCCGCCTTCCCCTTGGGCAGGGAATGAAACACCTTGCCTCCTACCCTTCTTTTTCCCGTGTAGTAATGGTGTAGTTAGAGTTGTCTATTCTGTGCTAATAATATAACGGAAAAGTGGATGTACACAATTTCATGAATTCTCTATTGAAAGAAACTAAGAATAAATATCTGGTGTGGAACAACCCAAGGCCTCCCAATCTAGAATGGGGAGATTAAAAGAAATAAAATAATACATTTTTACTTTGTCGTATACTACGTATACTAAGAGAAAGTATTGCAATCGAATTTTCGCATTTTTGTGTTCCCTGAGTCGAAAAATATCGATTTCGCGAAAAAATTTTCGTGTGGCTCCGAGACTATTTGACCGATTTTAATGAGATTTGACATGGGCTCCTATATCTGAAAGTTATGTATAAAACTGGCTTTTCATAAAAATGCGAGTGGTTTTGTTGGAGGTCCATTTCCAAAACCAGAGCCAGAAAATCTATCGTTGGTAAAAAGTTAGTGACCCCGATCGAGTACATGCCTTCGAACTGTTTGTAAATATTTTTGAAAAAAATAAAATGTTGCTCTTAATTACGGGCTTAAAATTGCCCCTTTTTTTCAAAATTAATTTTTTCAAAAACGGCTGTGAAGATGCAAATGTGCAAGCAGTACAAAAAAGTCTCACACGAGTTTCAATGAATTGAAGAAATAAAAAAATTTATACGAAATGAATTTGAAAGATATTGAAGCTCTGTACCTTATAAGTGCAAATTCAGAAGGTGTTTATTATTTTGACCGAACCCTAAGCCGCATAAAATGTGATAATGGCAGATAATTAATTTCAATAGAAGTGAAAGAATATTTTGAAGAGTATTAGAGTTCACAATACGTTACACTCCTAAACAAAATGGCATGGATGAGCGGGTGAACTGATCCATGAGGCAAACATGTATGCTTCTGGAGTCAAAGCTTACCAAAGTGTCAGATGCAGTGATTTTTTTAATTTGTTTAATTAACGGGAGATCTACAATAGCTGTGGACGGATCAGACTAGTAGATTTGTGGTATGGAACACGACGAGATATAAACAATTAAAAATATTTTGATTTTATTGTACATATCATCAAAGGAACTTTAAAACGGAAAAATTTGTACTCATTCAATGACGGTTCACAAAGTTATTTTTATGAAATATGGTTTCGTCAGAAAACATTACTTTATTAAGAACATTTACGTCATGATTAATTCTTCTATTACATTTTTCGAGAATGAAAACCATATCTAGTATTGAGTGTAAGCGAAGCAGATAATTGTGCAAATAATACTCGTAGTTATTAAAACACACTTCAAATGACACCATGATTTGTACTGGACATGATGATTCGCTGAAAGATTAGAAAATCTCCCGAACCGTTATAAACAGACACACCAATGAAATCGAAAGAAAATTTAATTCCGCGTCCAATGGATTAACATACCGTTCTATAAAAAAGTCAAGTTAACAGTGATAGGAAACTTTAAAAACTGAATACTCTTACCTAGTAAAGTTTAATCTTCAACATTGTAGAAAATATGTATGTACAGACTGGTGACAAAAAGTTACATTTTATTAAATGAAACACCTTATATACTATTGCACATTTAAATAGCGCTTCAAAAGACAATATCAAAACTATAGGACAAGAGGGGTCTACGATTTTTTGGACTATGCGTTTATCTGTAGAAAAGTGTCCAAGTTCAAATGCCTGCAAAATGGATTCTATTTGACCTAGAAACTTCTACGTGGTGCCAAACAAATTGTAATTTAGTCTTCCATCAATTGATGCTCTCAAATTTTAAAAGCTATCAATAAAAAATCAGTGCAGCCAACATTTGAGAATTGAGGTTTTTCTCCATTTTTAATGCAATATCGTATATATGAATAGATCTTCGAATAGAGCAGTTCAAGGGCTTTACGATGATATAGCATATCATAGGCCTCTTATTCATAGTTTAAGAGCCACTTGTAATTTAATTTGGTAAATATAGAATATTGGGACGCATAAAAAATAGCATTTCCATAGCAACAAAAAGGCTTGTTGTATTTGTCAAAAGTAGAACTCTTGTCAAGACTAGATTGCATTTCTTGCTTAGTTCGCACGAATGTGTAACTTGAACGTGTTTAACTTAACAGGTAACATAAAAAGGAGGAAGTGAGTGAGCATGGCTGAGAACTCAGTCTAACGGTCAACTAACCGCAGAGTACTTTGTTGACGTGATTTGAGCACCACAAGCTTTTAAAACAGTGAATAATGGCTTGATTAAAGAGGCCCTGTAAAGCTTGAACCAGGGAGAAGAAAAGAGAAGAAAGAAACAAAATAATAAACACTAGTTCCCAGAATAATCTTGTTTTATTTACATTTCCAAACAACATAAAAACTCAATCACGTCTACATAAATATGTGTAGGATATATCAGTCCCACACACCTATCCTAGACGAATCGTTGTTATATTAACGTGAATTAATTTTCCTCAAACTGATTACACAAAATGCATATAAGTATAGAGCCTAGCGGTTTATCGCCCTTAGTTATCACATAGGCTTATATTGATCCCACTATTCCATTAAAAAAAGCACAGATTCTCACTAGAGAATAACCTACTTATATATATATATATATATATATATATATATCATTAATTGTATTTTATTTAAAATTCACTTTTAAAGTACATACAGTAAAGATTAACTCGAGTGGGACTTGAAGACCTCCACTTTATGGGGCTCTTCCATCTGAGCTATCGAGGAGGCAAGTCACAATCGATTCAAACTTGAACTATGTACTTCCTAGTCACGATGTATATATTATACACAGAATGAAGGATCAAGTCAACTTGTGAATGTATGTAGCCCAATTCCTAGGTTTCATGACAACACGTGACTGATTGTTAATTTATGCTGTATGCAACTGTAATAGATAACTGTAGAAATTGGTTTATGAATGAACAGAGTTCAATTTAAATCATTAATTGTATTTTATTTAAAATTAGCTTTTAAAGTACATATAGTAAAAGATTAACTCGAGTTGGACTTGAACTCAGATAGAAGAGCTCCATCTAGAAAGTGGAGGTCTGGGTTCAAGTCACTGAATCTATGATTATACTTAAACATTGTGAATAACTGTACTACAATACAGTTAGCACTAATAATTAATCAGTGAGGTCGTGGTTCAAGTCACACACTGGTCTTACAGACAAAGTCTAATTTAATATACTAGTATATGCATAATTATAGAAATATGATGATTATTATTTTTCAAGCGATTACAAGCTACGTTAATAAGGTTAATTGCTTAATATTTTCTACAGGTGTAGCATAAACCTGGTCTTTTAAATAGCCCCAAATAAAAAATCTAACACAGTAAGGTGAGGTGACCTACGTGACCAAGAAATTGGTCCCGATCGGCCTATCTAGCGCACAGGAAAATTATCATCACACCACTAACGTACGCTAACTCCAAAGTGACCTGGAGCTCCATCGAATTGTAGCCAACAGTATTGTCTTAAGTTAATAGGAACGTCATCAAGAACGTCAAACATATTATTTTCCAAAGAGTTTGGGAATAATGCAGAATTTAATCGACGTGGCAAAAAATATGGACCACAAATTAGTATTCAAACGTTAACATTTAATTGGGTTTGAAATGATTTGGGACGGATTTTATGTGGGTTTTCATGCGCCCATACGTGTAAATTATGACAATTTACTATAACTCTTCTATTACAAAAATTTAGGCGCAGAACAGCATCGCCGTATACTAAACTTTGAACAGGTTGTAAATGGTATGCTTCCTGACAATCTCCTTGTAATGTACGTAACACTTTTGATTTTGAGACTTGTACATTTTGAGTTCGAAGTTGTTTACTAGCCCTACGTGAACTGAAACGATTATTTAAAACGATTATTCAATATCTCTTCTGTATAGTATTCAGTTTTGGCATCTATCTCTTTACGATTTTTGTTTAAACCAACTTCTTGAAAGAGACGAAGAGTTTCAGAAAAAACCTGATGATTTCTGTTTGGAAATATTTTGACATTTAAACGCTTTGTTTTGAAAATAACAAATGCGTGCTTTCCATAGTAGCCTATGTTTTGTTTAATATCATTAAATTCATTTTTAACATTTAAATGCTTTGTTTTGATTTCTGTTTTTGACAAATATTCGGTGTGGAACACTACGCGTCCTTCCAACCTACAAAATAGAAACTAAAAGGAATGAAATAATTTTCATAAAGTTTTTTTTAGAATAATTATGCAACCTCCTTTATAATAAGTTCATAACAAAAATAGGCACCATTCTAAAAACAAAGGCAATAATGTGTCAAACAGACGTTTAATACTTTATGTGAGATAGAGATTAATAGACATAACTTAAAAAAGTTCCAAAGACGCCCGCTTCTATAAAATATCAATAAACAGTTTAAACATTTTCATTCATATTTAATTAATTTTTAGAGTTACTTTGGGTGTGGGTGTCAGCGCGAGAATGAGTGTGAGAGTAAATGTGAGTGTGAGTGTGAGTCTGAGTGTGAGTGTAAGTGTGAGTGTGAGTGTGCGTGTGAGTGTGAGTGCGAGTGTGAGCGTTAGTGTGTGCGTGGGTGTGGGTGTGGGTGCGGGTGTGGATGAAGGCGTGGGTATGAGCATGGGCGTGGACATGGGCGTGGATGTGGGTGTGGGGTGTGGGTATGAGTGTGAGTGCAAGTGTGAGTGTGAGTGTGACTGTGAGTGTGAGTGTGAGTGTGAGTGTGAGTGTGACTGTGAGTGTGAGTGTGAGTATGAGTGCAGTGAGGGCGCGAGCGTGGACGTGGGTATGGGTGTGGAGTGTGGGTATGAGTGTGAGTGTGAGTGCGAGTGCGATTGAGTCTGAGTGTTGAGTGTGAGTGTGAGTGTGAGTGCGAGTGCGAGAGTGAGTGTGAATGTGAGTGTGAGTGTGAGTGTGAGTGTGAGTGTTAGTGTGAGTGTGAGTGTGAGTGTGAGTGTGAGTGCAAGTGTGAGTGTGAATGTGAGTGTGAGTGTGAGTGTGAGTGTGAGTGTGAGTGTTAGTGTGAGTGTGAGTGTGAGTGTGAGTGTGAGTGTGAGTGTGAGTGTGAGTGTGAGTGTGATTGTGAGTGGGAGTGGGAGTGTGAGTCTGAGAGAGAGTGTGAGTGTGAGTTTGAGTGTGAGTGTGAGTGTGAGTGTGAGTGTGAGTGTGAGTGTGAGTGTGTGGGTAAGCCTGAGTGTGAGTCTGGGTGTGAGTGTGAAAGAGAGTGTGAGTGGAGTGTGAGTGTGAGTGTGAGGGTGAGTGTGAGTGTGAGTGTGAGTGTGAGTGTGAGTGTGAGTGTGAGTGTGAGTGTGAGTGTGAGTGTGAGTCTGTGTGTTAGTGTGAGTGTGAGTTTGAGTGAGTGAGTGTGAGTGTGAGTCTGAGTGTGAGTGTGAGTGTAGGTGAGCCTGAGTGTGAGTCTGGGTGTGAGTGGAGTGTGAGTGTGAGTGTGAGTGTGAGTGTGAGTGTGAGTGTGAGTGTGAGTGTGAGTGTGAGTGTGAGTGTGAGTGTGAGTGTGAGTGTGAGTGTGAGTGTGAGTGTGAGTGTGAGTCTGAGTGTGAGTGTGAGTGTGAGTGTGAGTTTGAGTGTGAGCGTGAGTGTGAGTGGAGTGTGAGTGTTAGTGTGAGTGTGAGTGTGAGTGTGACTGTGTGTCAGTGTGTGTGGAGGGGGGAGGTGCATGTATGTTTGTGTGTGCGTGTACGTGTGTGCGTGTGCGTGTGCGTGTGCGTGTACGTGTGTGTGTACGTGTGTGTGCGTGTGCGTGTGAGTGCGTGTGCGTGTGCGTGTGCGTGTGCGCGTGCGTGTGCGTGCGTGTACATTAAGGTGTGCGTGTGTGTGCGTGTGTGTGCGTGTGTGTGCGTGTGTGTGCGTGTGTGTGCGTGTGTGTGCGTGTGTGTGTGCGTGTGCGTGTGCTTGTGCGTGTGCGCGCGCGTGCGCGTGCGCGTATGCATGTGCGTGCGTGTGTGTGTGGATGCATGTTAGTATCCACGATAACTCAATAACGAAAACTCCTACGTACTTCAAATTTTGTATTTAAGCTTGTTTTGATTTCGTTTAGAGGTGATTAGATTTTGAGAGAAATCCGGCGGCGGTGAGGGGGTTTATTAAGGGTAGTTTTTAGCTTTTATCAAATGTTTTTAAAACAACTACATATTTCGATGATATAAGAATACGTAGATATAGATCGATTAATTATGTTCTAAGTAATTTTTTGATAAGACCCGTAATTTAGTGGCAAAAAATTCCTAAGGTAGAATTTAAGTGGTGGTTCAAATTTTTTCAGTATCAGAATAACGATTAACTTCATAAGAAAAAGTGTAGAATTTAATTTTACATTACTTTTCTTTATAAAGTTTCTTAATATAACGCAACGTCTAAAAATTAATTAAATGTGAGCGAAAATGAGTTATTGATATCCTATAGAAGCGGACAGCTTTGGAATTTTTTTAAGTTAACATGTGATTATGTCTATTCATCTCTATCTGACATGAAGTTTTAAACGTCATTTTGACATGCATTATTGTTTTTGTTTTTACATTGTTGCCTGTTTTCGTTATGAACGTATAAAGAAGAGGTTACATAGTTATCCTAAAAAAGTGTAATTAAAATATTTCATTTCGTTTTATTAACTTCTGTATGACATGCAGTTTTAAACGCCTGTTTGACATAAATAATTGTACTTGATTTTAGAATGTTGCTTATTTTCGCAATGAACTTGTTATAACAGAGGTTGTGTAATTATCCTAAAAAAATGTTATTAATATTATTTCATCTCTTTCAATTTCAATTTTGTAGGTTGAATGGTCGCGTGGTGTTCCACACCAGATAGTTTGATGTTTACTTTATTATAAAGCCAAATTTATTTTGCATTTTCGCATATATTGGGGGTTTAGGGCATACGGCGGATTTTTAGGTAAAAGTTGTAGCCAAATTTTTAAAGAAATAAAAATTATTAATACGTAAAGGGGCCCTCACACGGGCAATATACTTGTTTGAATATCGTATTTCTGTTATTGTATTGATTGTCTGAGGGGCATATTGTGTCAATAAGATTGACGTCCATTAAATTGAGACATATAAAATAAATTTTATTTTTATTGAAGCTCCTTCAATATATTGAAACAGTATCAATATTTAAAAATTATTAATAATTTTGTTCAACACAATATTTATTGTCCGTGAGAGGGGTATATTGACCATATTTTCATCATTTCGGCTGGTAGCGCTAGCGGTGGCAACTTGTGAAACAATCTTTACCAAAACAAAACATAAAACTCACACTTTTTTGGCCTTCTTTCTTTCTTCTTCTTAAATGCCATACCCAAAGCAATTAAATTTTTGTCAAATTCACTATGATTCATTTTAATGAAAAAATAAACAAGGTAGGTACTTTCTTTGGTGAATGCAAGATCGTTACTGGAGCAATTATATTGACTGTGTGAGGGCCCCTTAAGATCTAGATATTTTAATAATTGAGTATATTACCAATTTACGTTATATGTAGTTAAAAATTACAGTACGTACTATTGTTTGTCTTTACTCGTTAGCCAGGTATAATCAATTACTCTAAGAAAGTACCTATTTTGTTTATTTAAAAAAGACTTAGTTGCTATTGTTACGAACATTAAGTTTGTTCCAATGTAAATGCTTAAGCCCTTTACATACAGGAAACGGCACTGTTCTGTAATCCTTCAAGTTTTAAATAAAAAGGATGTCATAAAAATAAATATTCCGTGCAGATTACCAATTTGTAAACACATATTGTTTTGTTAATTGTTGGGATTTCCAAGTGTTTCATTTATAAATCGAATTGATTTCAGCATAAAAGAGACCGAGCTGGTAGCGTAGTGGTGACATGACCTGCTTAGCATTCGGGAGGTAATGGGTTCGATTCCCGTTACCGTTTACCTTGTATGAGGTTTTTTCAGGGGGTTTTACTCATACACATGTAGCGGCATGGTCACTGTGTACATGCACACTATGTGCGGCTGCTTAGGCGAATGCTAGGGTAATATTTTCCCCTTAGAACCCTAACTCCGTTCCTTCCGATCCTATCCTGACCATACTCATCCGTAATCCCACCATGCATACATACGTAATGTGTGTAAGTATGCTGGGAATACACGATTGAGGCTGAAGGAGCTCAGAAAGCTCGAGCAGTCCGCCCTCCCTCTTGGGGAGGGAATGAAATACGTGACCTTTTCCTTTTTTCTCAGCATAAAAGATCTAAATTCCTTCAAACTATTTATTCTTCGATTGGTTACACTGCAGTGAAGTCGTCTAAAATATTTTTGTTTAATACTGCCAAAAATCGGAAGTTCCCGGTCAGACCTAATTAAAAAGTGGATAATGTCATACAATTACTTTAAATATGATGGAAGTGTAGTGTTTTGCTGTCTGTGTGAAAAACAGGTATGTATGTATTCAAAGATTCAAGGCTTTTCAATTACAATCCCATTAGCGGGCATTACATTTTTAAAATACCAGGAGTTTATCTTACACGTGGTGACGTCATGTTGTTAATGATTCTGTTCTTATGTCGTTTTACCTTCCTTTAATTGTCCAAACATTTCTTTTCCGAATAGAGTCTATTTCCCGATACGTTTGTTATTTTTAATAACACAATATTATTGATTTTAATCCATATCTTATGTGTTATGTAGGTCATTAATGAACTGTTTTTATAATATTAGATCACTGTTTCTAAAAAAATTAAAAGTTGGCTCAACATGTACGTACCGGTCTGCATCAATGAAAAGCGGATGTTAGAAATGAGCCCAGTCAGCAATTAATGCAGGAGTGTGTAAATAAGCATGAAAGGCCTAATCTTAATAAGGATTTATGGAAAATAATGGTGTTCTGTAACATTCCATTAAACAACCTCGGCAATCCAGAATTTAAGATTTTCTTTGAACGGTATAGATACGAAACGCCGACCAGCGTCCAGATCCAATATTCCTACATTATACGAAGAAATATTGCAAAAAATAAGAAATGAAAATTCTGAGCATTATATCTGGTTTAGTGTCGATGTTAAAGGAAGATACATAGTAAATTTTGTTGTTGGTATTTTGAATGGTAATCCTTTCAACTGTTATTTGGTAGCTGTTAAACAACTAGATAAAACAAATCACTTAATAATTTGCTAGGTTTACTAATGAAACTCTTTAGTTGCTGTATATACCAAGTCCAATTCCGACGGGAAAAGTTTTGTATATGGTGACCGATGGTGCTTCACATATGATTAAGGGAAATATTGCATGTAAATTTGATTCACACAAGTTGCTTAGCTTATGCACTTAATCGTGTGGCTGAAGCGGTTACAACTGAACTTCCTCTTGTAAGTTCATTAATTAATAATCGAAAAAAAGTGTTTTTGAAATCCCCGCCAAGAATTGAAGTTTACCGTGAATAGCTTAAGAGAATTTCTTTGCCCCCACATCTAATTTAGACCAGATGGGGGACGTGGATCGAAGCTGCCCTATTTTACTATGAATACTGCATAGAATTAAAAAAGGTTGTGAATGAATTCAATCCAAGTTGTTCCCAATCTGTTGTGAACTGTCAAACAATTTTGAAAAATTCCCAACTAATTTTTCAGCTATCAAATATAAAATCATATTTCCACAATGTTCCCGGCATAATTAAGGAGCTAGGAAAGCAAAATTCATTTCTAATCGAATCTTTCGCACTCTTTGAAAGTTTTCAGGGCAGCATAAATAACAACATAATCTGCTAAAAAATCTCCAGAAAATTAAGAGTTATTAATACTCACATCCATCAAAGAAGTTCTAAACGGAAATTTTTCTGAAGGTACGGAGCAAAATTTTGCTCTACAAAAATCATTTGCTTAAATATTGTCCAATAACTTCTTGTGATATAGAAAGGTGCTTTTTCATGTACAACGCCATTCTAGAAGATAACCGCTAAAGTTTTTTAGTAGAATATATTGAAAAGCACATGAGCATTTACCGTAACAAGTAGTTTGTAGATGATTTTTATTACTTTATAATGCTTTTATATTATTGACAACTAAACAAATTTGGAAGAGTAGTTGTTTTTATTGTACAATTTTCTTTCAGACAATAGTCGACAAAAATAACACTGTTTATACCAGCTATAATAATTAAAATTAACCAAAAGAAAATGTATCCTTTTTATTGTGGATCTGTAGCAAAATTCTTTTTTTAAGCATGTATTGGAGCGCATACCGGATGGTGAATGGTTGAACGCACCATAGGAGATCCAATGGGAAATCGTAAACTATCGAATTCCTGCATCCCTAATTATTTTAGGTAAAAACTCTACAGGAACTTTTCTTTAAAGAACGCTAATTTCAAAAATTGGAATCTACTATTCCTGCACAGCATCAGGACAGCAATGATTTGTCAAAATGACACAAAATAATTTATCATAAAAGAATGGTCCAATAGTATGTTGTCCGAATATTCCTACCCAAACATTAACCTTTTGGCGATATTGATATAACACTTTCACGACGTTTTGTTGACCAAATCCTATAATTTTGCACGTTTCGTTCATTATTTAACGTAAAAGTACACTCATCCGTAAAACAAATGTTCTTTAAAAAATTGTCGGTACAGATTAGCCTTCTCCAGCATCTCATAACAAAACTATGCTCTTCTCTCAAAACCCCCCTCAAGCAACTCCTAATGACAGGTTTGTACGAATGGAAATTATTCTTTTACAAAATTTTAATGCGGTTATTGTTATGCATTCGAAACTGGTTCGCAATTTCTCAAGAACTTATATCAGGTGTTTCAACAACTGCAGTTAATACATTTGTAGTATTGTCATTTCCAAGCACATTTCTTGGAATATTGGGTTCATAATTTTTGGCACATTTACACAAAGGAAGCACAGTTCCGCTATTTTCAAATTGGTAATAATTCTTCCAATTGTAGTAAGGTTTGGAGTCCAGAGGTTTGGATATTTCGCTCTAAATAAGGCACTTACTGTGCCCGTGCTATTGCCGGAATAAAACATTTTTACATTTTCTATTCTTCCTAAAACGGAGTTTGACATTTTTTATGTCTATTGTTATGACTAATAGACTGAAGTGATAATATTTATAATAATTTTTAAAGGTAACATCATCCTGACATTTCATTGCAGTCCTGATGCTGTGCAAGAATGGTACATCATTTTTTCAATTTTTGAAATCAGCGTAAGCTGTAAAATATTTTTAATAGTTTTATCTGATAGAAAATTCGATTCTGTAGAGTTTTTACTTAAAATAATTAGGGAAGCAGGAATTCGAGAGTCTACGATTTTTCATTGGATTTCCTATAGTGCGTCCGACCATTCACCACCCAGTATAAGAGCGGTGTAGCATGCGATATGTATATATAAGTAAATTTTTAGAGAAGATTTTAGTGCGTATATGCTCTTTCTTTACAGTATATGTGCCCGGCCCTCTTATCAATGATACCCTTAAATTTAACAAGTTGGTGTGTTATATCCGGAAGTTCACCATATTTGAAAATAATTGTACAATCCGGAGAATTTGATTTGGTCAATTTTTATTTGAAACCATTCAGTTACTCTTCACAATTTTAATAACAGTATCTTGAGAATTTAAAATTTCGACAAGTATCGGACTAAAATTATATTCCTGAGCTACTCACTATTCACACCAAGTTCCATTGATTCAAACATAACATAATAAGCAACATGGCACAAAGCATTTTTTTAAAATTTACATTAGTGGTGCAGTATTTTCTATAATTATTATAAGTTTTGTTATGAACGGATAAGTTCAAAAGTAAATATGTAATTAAAAATTATTATTAATTTTATTAAATACACAAATAAAAATTTTGCCTCGACTAAGATTTGAACCTACGACATGTACTTTGCTACAATACCGTTCTAACCAACTGAGCTATCGAAATACAAGTCCCAATCGATGTAAATTTTGTCTTTATGTATGTAGAACTGATGTAAATTATCTCATTACACACACACACACATATATATAGAATTTACATTAGTTCTATATACATAAAGACAAAATTAACATCGATTGGGGCTTGTATTTCGATAGCTCAGTTGGTTAGAGCGGTACTCTAGCTTTATTTATGTATTTAATAAAATTAATAATAATTTTTAATTAAATATTTTCTATAGGTTGTGGCAAAGTAGTACTAAAATAGATTATATGTTTTACTTACCTAGATTAGATTCAAAATTGTATCAAGATTAATGATAATAACATTCTAATTTTCTTACTGTCTAAGCAATTAGCAAACATTAAAATGTTACTTATTGTGATTTAGCTCAAATGAGAAGGAGGTTGAAGAAGTAAATGTTTTTATGTGAGTAGTAGGTAAAATTGTGTTTGATCAATTTCACTTACTAATGATTTTGTTCTATTCAATACAAAATACTGAATTACGGCTTCGGGGATAATTTAATTTCTTAGCTTAAATTTATGCACATAAAGTAGTTATATGAAATGGAATATTAACATGTGAAAAATTTAAAACGTTCTCCAGTTAATGAATTAGAATTTATACCTGGTAAATGTTCACTCGTCTGAGTGTGTAAAACTTTGATTAATTGTATATCTACCTTATTAAAGAATTGTAATGCTATTTCTTCCTCCCCTTTGCTCATTTCAAAATTTCCAAGAGCTAAAAAAGTTGTTGGTTCCGTTTCGTCAGAGATTTGTAAATTCCTTGTACGATCTTGTCTTCTTTTAATTTTTAGTGACTGTTTTATATCTCTTGTTCCCATATTAACAGCAGCAGCTCGATCCTTATCAGTATACAGTTCCTCAGGTTTTGGCCTTCTTCTTTTCTTCCTTTTCTTTTTTAGTTCCTCTTTAATTCGCTTTTGGTCAACTTTCTTTTTTTTCGGCTCTCCGTCTGTTTTTTCCGCAGTTTCTGCACTACTTTCTCCTTGTTCTTGTTTTTCTTCTTCTGCTTTTGCTTCAGGTTCTTCCATTTTCTCAGTAGGTTGACTACTTTTCTCTGGTTCCGATTTGTGTAAATCAAAATCTACACGTTTATCATCTTTTTTACGGGCGTTATTTTCTTTAATAACTACGTGAGGTTCAATTTTTTTTGTAAGTTGACCTTTAAGTGGACTTTTTTGATCACCCTCAATTGGTTCTTTATCAGGTTCATCAATGGTTGTAAGTACAAAACGATTAAGCACTTCCGTATCTCGATTTGTATCTAAAATTCCGTAAGCACTTATTCTACGATTATTCATTGTATTGATTAATTAAATGCCGAATTTCTAAAATAAACTATTTCAATTTCGCTATCTTAAAAGCTTTTTGTCTGCATTGATCAAATTCACTTTTATTACATGCACATCTCACTAAAACATAAATAATTTATTGCAATCTTGTTTTAGATAAATTACTGTTCAACATACAATTTGAAATTAAAATCACATCAATTTATTTTTGCACTGCGGTGTTTAATGGTGCAATTGTGAGAAAACTTACACTTTCAGTAATGTTTCCATGACTACCCTGGTATAATCAATTGAATACGACGGCACTTATAGGATTCTCACCTATTGCCGTCACCTTTAGAGAGCGCTAAGACAATATAGGTGTAAAGATGGCGACAAAGACTTATTTCAAAATACAGTTTTATTAATATTACAAAATAATTTCTACAGAAAATGAGTAGGTATTTGTCTAATTATGTTTATCACTTTTGTAATTGAAACGTGTTTATACCTCTAAGTGGAACAAAAGCGAGAATGCCAAAACATTTATAATAAACATTTCAGAAATATATTATTTCTTAATTTTGGTTTACTTTTTTTTTCTGAATTTAAATTAAATTACATATGAGAGTTTAAAAAAGATTGTTTTTTCTTGAAAACAGGGTCCGATAATACTTTCGCCCTTTTTGGTATAAAAGCTGTAAATGTTTGTTGCAACAATTTCTGTTGAAGAGTATTTTAGTTCTATGGTGTATGTATAAAAGTAGAAATTTTACTTGCCTCGCGATAACGTTATACGCAACGAATCCATTCGATATAATTTTGTACAGGGTGGTCCATTAATAAAGGAGGCCGGCTGTATATGAGTAACTACGCATTGCACAGTTTTTGGATAAAAATATTGGTAATAAAAGTGACCGAGAGAAATTGCTGGAAATTAGTTTCAAGCTCCTGCGATAGCCGCTAGGGGGCGTACACGAATACCAAATTAGAAAATTGGCTTTTTCTTTTAAATCGGCTTTATTAAGGTATGTTCAAAATAATTTTGTTATAAACTATATAAGCTGAGAAACATTTTCTTTTTTTCGCATTCTTCTCTACCTTGTTAAATAAGGAGAGGGGGGAGAGGTAAATGTTCATTTGAAGAAAATGCCAACTTCTTTCTAACTCAACCGATTTAGTAAACTAAGTCTCGCTTGAGAAAGGCTTCTTGTGTGCTTCTAATAAGTTATTAACATTGTCGTTTTGGTTTTTTCTAATCGGTAGATGGCGTTTTGTGACACAGTCGTAATTTCGTGCAATTTTCTCGAAAATTTTAAATGTAAGGGTGTAATGATTTTTAACTCACGAAAAAGAGCGCGAAAAATATAGAAATTGGTTAAAACCGCAAGTCGATATCTCCTTTCGTTACAAAGATATGAATAAAAACATATTTTACAAGTAAAAGTATTAGAGAACACGTTTAACTATCATTAATTATTAAAATTTATTAATTATCAAACTATTAAAACATTAGGAATAAAATTTCATATAGTAAATGTCCCTAGGGGGGGGGGGGGCGTATCTTTAATTTGTAACAACCCATTTTGAGTTATATTCAAATATACCGTAATTTAAGGTCTTTCGTTCATTCAGTTGTAAATATAAGAAAAATTTTAATTAGTTTTGCATTATAGCTATGAGGTAGGTAACTTAATTTGCATTTTGGTGTAACTTAAATGCATATCTTCTTAAGGGTATATCTTCTTAAAGGTTTATACTTCCACCTCTTTAAATTATTTTGTTGCGCAAATATTCTCGCGCAACGCGTCATCATCATCATCCTACTTCCTAGGCGTCCATGTTTGCTCACTTCTTGGGGTACGCTGTGAGATGCAGAAAGCTTTTTTTTTGGTTTCTACCTAAATTTTGGTGAAAGTGCCATTGATTTGATGGTAAGATATTTTAACGTATTATACTAAAAATTAAAACATTTGCTCTTTTCAGGCACTTTTATTTTACTTTCTTTTCTTTTATTTTTACTTCGATTTACACTTTAATTACATTTTAAGTACGCATTTAATTTTACAGTTGCGTACGATTTCATTTTATGATTGCAAGTTTTATTTGAAAATTTCAAGAAAATGCATTAAACGGATTATTCAATTTCAAGAAGAAAATTTATAAGGATAATTCCATTTTTGGGTGTGGCTTACAACGTAAAGTATTATTTCAAGATATTGCGCAATATTGATGCATAGATGACATCACCTTGGTTGACAATTCCGTAATAATTTAGATAACAGAGGGTATTAATAAGTTTGTGTACAAGATTTTACGAACAGGTATTTGATGTTTAATGATTTTTTAGTAATTTAAGGCTATTTTAAGATATATTTTATTTAACCCTATCATTTTAACTGTTAATAAACATAGTCTGTATACATTTTTTTATAGAATTTTTATTGTTGTAAAAAACCTCGGTTTAGTTATTCCGAGCATTATTAAAAAATAACTTGGCGTCCGAGATCATTTTTATTAGTGTTACATTTCATTTTTATTATTTATGTTCAGTGGAAGTAATCTAGCAGAAATTGAGGTAATTAAGCAAAGCAAAAGAAGAATGAACCACCTTACTTTAAACTACCGACTGAATCAAAGGCGTTATTTGTGGTGAATGGTTAATATCTCCAGTTAGTTTAACGATTTGTGTTTTTGGAGAACACTTTTACTCTTATTTCTTTCTTAAATTATTTAAAACATTTTTATACGATTACCACTTCGACCACTTTATTTATAATTTAAAGCGTATAATAATTTTTTTTTAATTATTATGTTCCTTTACGAATTTCCTTTGTGTAATATCTGTAACCCTAAAAAGGACCGATGTTATAGAAGAATGGTGTACAACAGCCGTAATACTGAAGAACTAATGACGCCCCAAATGTTCAAAATGTCCTCCGCTCTATTCAATACAGAGCTGCAATCTCTCGAACATAGACAGAATAGTGTTTAAAAACAACTAGATCTTGAAATGTCAAACATACCACAAAATATTGCTTTGCGTCAAAATAATATTAGGTCCATTAAAGTTTTTCGTGTTTGATTAACGAACCGATGATTTTAAAATGCGTTAACAAATTAAATAGCATTTGATATGCTTGCAGTGTATTTCGAATGTATGAAGAATTCAACTGTTGATACAAGAACTTTTACTGCGCGATACCCAGAAAGGGGATCGTTACGAGAAAAATGTTTTTGAACGATTGGAACGGCGTTTGAGAAATATCGGAAGTATCCAGTCCCGTCTTTCCTAGACGCAGTAGAGGCCTAACTGAGGAAAATATCATAAATCTACTAGCGTATACAGAATTTAATCCTCATGGAAGTACTAGAAATATATCTAACATATTAGGCATTACCCAAACTACCGTCAAACGAATTTTAAAAGACCATAGGTCTACAAAACATAATGCCCTAAAATATATACCTTGTCTTAATAATATCGTTTAATAAAAAAAAGTTTTATTTCAAGTTTAAGCTACACCCATACCATGCAGTTCTCTATCAGGCGTTAACACACCTCGATTTTGGTAGAAGGCTTGATTATTGCGATTGACTGCTAAACATGCTAGCCCAAAATTCTAGACTATTATCAAATATACTATGGACGGATGAGACTACTTCTAACAGCGATGGGCACGAGAATTTGCATAGCATTGGATGGAACAGGTGCAAAATCAAGGCAGTGGAGCGTAAACGTTTGCTGCGTGTATTGGGAGGAAAATCTTTAGGCTATTTATATATAATAAAAAACTGACTGGCGAAATTTACCTCAATTTTCTGACCAACGAATTGCCAGTTCTTTTAGGAAACGTGCCATTAGAAACATGTTTTCTCAGGAAAATGGGTGTCCAGCCTATTTTTTGGCAAATCTCCATCAATTTTTGGACAGGAAAGTTCCTGACAGAGGGATAGGAAGGGGTAGTTTATTTCCGTGGCCAGCCAGGTATTCGTATTAAGAGAAAAACATCTAGTAAAATCAGAAAAAAACGTAAAACCTTTCAATTTCTAGCTCACCCGATCTGACCTGTTTCGATTTTTATTTTTGGGGGAGGTTGAAAGATATTGCTTATTTTACCAAACGAACTACCAGGGGGAATATGGTAGAGCGAATACGGAACGACATTAGTTCTTCAGTACTCGGACTGTTGCCACAGATAATATAGAAAGGAAATTCTTAATGTGACATAATCATTTAAAAAATAAATTTTATTATCCGCTCTAAATTAAACATATGCCTTCTGGGGGATATTCAAAATACTAGGTTTTGTTTGTATCGTTGTAACTGTTTAATAATTAATAAATTTTAATAATTCATGACAGTTAAACGTGTTTTCTAATTCAGTTACTTGTAAAATGTATTTTTACATTTATTTTTATCCATGTCTTTGTAACGAAAGAGGATATCGACCTGCGGATTTCACCAATGTCTGAATTTCTTCACGCTATTTTTCGCGAGTTAAAAATAATTATACCCTTACATTCAAATTTTTCGAGAAAATTGCAAAAATTTACCGCTTTGTCACAGAACACCATCTACCGACTAGAAAAAAACCTAAACCAACAATGTTAATATTTTATTAGAGGCACCCAAGAAGATTCTCTCAAACGAGATTATTTTTTCACGAAACTTTTGGATGCGTAGTTTCTCATAAACAGCCGGCCTCCTTTATTAATGGACCACCCGGTACATACAGTGCGGTTCACTTTACGTATCAGCTGCAAAATGCAGTCAAATAATGCGCAGAAATTAATAAACCATTTATAATTTAACAATTAGTTACCAAAAGGAGGGAAATTATTGAAGATATGTGCCACAAAATAATTCTGTTGTTTAATATTGAGAAGTTTCACCGTTTCGTTTATGTTACGTGACCATTTGTTGTTAAAAGGTCCACTATTTTTGTAGGATGATGGAAGCGAATGGTCGCAAGTTGATTGATTTAAATATGCAAAACAATAGTCTGATGATGAAAATATATAAACTAATAGAATTATTTTAGAACTAGCCCATATGTGGTGCGGTAAGCGAGAGGTGAGTTCGATGAAAAGACTTTACTTGTGTTGACAAACAAATGAATTTTCCTGTTAAATGAGTTGGAACAATTTGGCATTAATTAATTAATAAGTATAAACAGTTTAGGCGTCTTTAAAAACAATAAAATATAATACAAAAATAACCACTGATATCCCTGACAATGAATAAAAAAATCATGCACCTACCAAAAAAAAACTCCTTGGGTTATTGAAATATATATTTTGAATCACAGTTATAACCACTAACAGAGTATGTTCATAAATATAGGTAAATTCCTTTTCAATTGGCACAAAAGTTAACTTCAAGTTTGTACAAATATTCTATACAGAGGTGCACACAAAATATCTCCCAGTATATAGCAAAAATGAAGGAATCATTTACCACACATATGTTAAACGAAATTTGCTAAAACTCAAAGAAATGTGTACCTTTTATAGCAACCAAACTTAATAGTTCCCAGTTCAGAGTTGTGTACAATGTAACTGGCATAGGTGATTGTAACTAACTTTAATAGTTTCGAGAAAGGGCCAACACATTTTTTTCCAAAAATTATCTGAAATGGTCAGAAATGGCTCAAAACAATTAAAAATGTAAAATAAAATTTTCGAAAAATTTTGACCAAAGGGCCAAAAAATTTTTATCCCCAAAAATAATCTCAAATGATCAGAAATGGCTCAAAACGTGTAAAAATGCAAAAAAAAATTCAAAAATTTTTGACCCGAGGGCCAAAAGTTTTTTTCCAAAAATCATCTCAAATGGTGACAAATGTCTCAAAATGTGTAAAAATGAAAAAAAATTTTTGACCACGGCCAAAATTTTTTTTTCAAAAATCGTTTCAAATGGCCAGAAATGCCTTAAAGCGTCTAATAAAATAAGATAAAAAAACCTCGTACATTATGCGTCTTGAACCCGAGACGCCGGGACATCAACCAAACGCGCTGCCACTGCGCTACAGAGTAGTTCACGAACAATCTTCTCTACATCTTTTCCATGTTTCCATGGTGTCTTACCATTTACCCAGTGGGATATAACAGGAATTTCCTGCTCAGACTCACACTCAGACGCTTCTACACCCTCCTGCTCCTCCAGTATCTGTAATTCCAACACTAACTGTAAGTCTATCATTTCCTGTTCTATTTTCCTCTTTTTAAGCTCTGCCTCTAGTTCCAATTCTGGACTTCTGTTAGTTCCGCTCTTTGATGATCTTCTAGAAGTAAAACTATCATCGTCTTGCGATTTCTTGTCATTAACTTGTTTTGAAGATGTCCCTTGGTCAAAATTGAGGAGTTGAGGGCGTTGTCCCTCAAACAAAACTTTTCTTTGAACAATTCTCATGCTCCTTCTTAATTGTATAGATTGTAAATCCATAGTGGTTGTCTTTAAAGGTTTGATGAACCAAATCTTGTTCTTACCTTCAAGACTAAAAGGATATTAATTTTTATCTATACGACCGAATGACCGAAATCTGACTATATCCATTATTTTTTTTTAATTGTCAATGTCAATTCTAATAATAATTTTTTTACAACAACAATAACACTCTTTGGTTATACCAAATAAAGTAACACAGAATAATTAACACTAAACGGTCAAACTAAATTATACAGAGGGAAACAAATTAAATAAATTATCAAATCGAACTATTCTAGAACACCATCCAGTTGTGGTATCAACTTAATAGTTTGATTTGGGTTGTATTAATTATAAATGCTATAATTTATAATTGTAACTATTAACCAAGTAATTAAGCGAACTGTATCAAAGTTTGTAATGAAAAGGGAAATCAATTCTTATCTAAAATTTAAAGTACCGTAAATTTGTTAGCAGTCGTCACAGTAAATTATATTTTGAACACTAAAATGAATAAGTTTTTCTCATATTTCAAAAAGTTGAGGGTGTTATTACATAATGAACAAGCAGAGGCGAAATAATTCACGGTTATTTAATTACTTCTTAAATTATCAATTCTCTAATGTATTTATTCAAGTTTAGTACATAAATCATGTTTTCAGAACGAGATTTTAAGATGAAATTCCATAATCCTCTAAATATAAACGGTTGCTTATTTCCGCGTTAAACAATTTCTAGGATAAGGATTGATCGAGAACTTTGCCAATCTGAGTTGCGATTCGACAATCCAACTCAAAATTTAGCAACCAATCGAAAGAGTCTATTTTTTGAATTTGAGCCAATTAGGATCTGATTACATTGGCAATCCTTCCATACTAAGGAGCAACTTCTCACAGCGATAATACAGGTGAGAATAAAGGTAAATTCAACAATAAACTGTATTAATAATAATTATTGTTTATAACACGCATTTAAAAAGAAACCTTAAATTTTCCTGCATTTTTTTTGGATTGTCTTGCTGAGCCCAACTCGTGGCAGGAATCTTTTGGTAATTTTTGTCAGTCAGAATCACTCGTAGCTGTTGTCTTGGAAATTTCGTCACAACAACCATTCGTGGTCTGACTGACAAAAATTACAGGCACGATTCCTACCACTTGTTGTATTATATACGATAATATTCATGTCATAGCTTTACCAAAAGGACACAGATTTTCTAAACTAGTTCTGTAGAATATTACTATAAAAAATATTTTCAAATCAATTACTTGCTCTTGTTAGAATTAAATTTTGGGTTCTAGTCGAAAATCTTCGCACACACTTTACAAGAAATTTTTTAATAAACAGTGGCTACATAAACAGGGTTTTTTTTGTTAAATCATATATTTGTCTATTCATTTGTACCGTTACTAGAGGGTTACATTTACAATTGGTAATCAGGATAACTTCAGATGTCTTCATTGAATCCTCTAATAGATTTATAGTGAGACGTGGCAAGTCATGTTATGTTCACTACGAGAATGCCACAAGTTTTGTTTGTGCAGAAAGCACCGTGAAAGAGTTTTAGTTGCAGTTTATAATCCTTCCACCCTTCAGGGGTTTATGGGAAGCATCTTTCAGCTTTATTCTGGCACTGATAACATAGTTAAGAATGATTACCATCAAATTGGTTAATACTTTGTCTATCGATTACAAAGAACTTCCAAATTCTATTAGTACAGTGAAATTGTCTGTTTTAAAGCCAAACACGAATTAAAATTTTCACCAATTGACATGTTTAATAATACTTTTTTTGGGAAAAATGTGAAATTCTTTATTTACTTATTTTCCAAGCTCTGTCCTTCATCAGGTGTAATATCAGAGTGACCAATATTTAAAGGGTAACATCAAAGTGACAAAAATTGATAAAGCATAACTGGGTTAGAGAATTAAAACTAAATCGTTGTTGTAGACCGTATAACTTTCAGTTCTTGAAAATATACATCCAGGTATCGGGCACTACATATCCATTACCCTTGTTCAAGTTGTTAGGCTGCTGCAGAACTTCAATGGTTTCTCGAATCTTCCTATCGTTAGCCAGAATTCTTGTGTTTTCAGACTTTATACTGTACGGGGTGTGTAAAGCATGCTGAGCAATTCGTGATTTAATAGCACGAAGTCTGTTAATCTTCCAGCTTCACCAATGTAGACTTTACCACAAGAACATGGTGCTTTCTAAACACCACATGTGTGTAATGGTACTTGGTATTTGGCAGGATTCAGAATATGTGGAATCTTATCATTGCTTTTGTACGCTACTTTTAAGTTACTTTTGTAATATTTTACCAATTTGATTCGTTCCGTTTGCATGAAAAGGTAAAATGGAAAACTTATTTAAAGTTATAGATTTATCATCCGTTGACATCGCTTGTCTCTCTAAAATGATTTTTTAATTTGTTCCTTGTTGAAGTCATTATTTATGAAGACCTTTCCAAGATGGTTTGATTCATGTTGTAGTTTATGTGGATGACAAATATTTAGATTCTGGTACACTATTAATTCTTCTTCCCCAAAAGGCCGAATAGCAAAAATATCATTAACATATCTAAGCCAAAGTTTTGGTTTCGTAAGTGCATCATTTAGAGCCTGTTCACCTAATGTTCCATAAAATAATTTTTAATGGATGGTGAAATTTGAGATTCTCATAGCCACTCCATTTAACTGTTGCTAATAGTCGCCATTAAATCAGAAGAATGATGTAGTTAGATACTGTTTAAACAATTTGATCTGGTTGTGGTTGAAATGTTCTAATACTTTTGTGAACAACGAATCCACATAAAAACTAGTTAACAAATCATCTGGGGTTAATGTTAATTTGCCAATCAATTCAATGGAATGTTCTGAATTCTTTATAAAGGAGTTTCTCGTAACAATAAAAGGTCGAAGTAAAGTATTCAGGTATTCAGAGAATGCGTAGGTTGTTGAATTTATGGAGTTTACAATTGTAAAGTGGAGAATTTGGTTGTATATTAATGGCAATCCATAAAATCTTGGTATTGTAGGATGTTGTGGTGTTAGTTTCTTAATTATTTCAACTGGTAAGTTTGATTCCTTTAACAGTTTCGTAGTTAACAATTGGAACTTGTTATTAGGATTGTATGATAGTTTCGTGCCAGCAGAATCATTTATTAAACTATTAGCTTTGCTTATGTAATCAGCATAGGTTAAATTCTATTTGGGAGGTTACGCTCTACGTAATATTCTT
The DNA here is from genome assembly GCA_036346205.1 of Vesta saturnalis. Classification (NCBI taxonomy): domain Eukaryota; kingdom Metazoa; phylum Arthropoda; class Insecta; order Coleoptera; family Lampyridae; genus Vesta; species Vesta saturnalis. The sequence goes on along the minus strand of JARFJB010001112.1, from coordinate 303,422 downwards.
GTAGCTTCAAATCTGATTTTGGCTGTCTCAGGAACTGGAAGATGGCTAATACTCTTTTTAACATTAAAGATGATTCCTTCAACAGGAAATTTGGAACGAGCCCAGGAAAATCCAACCTTTTAGACACAGCAGAGCGAGCTATGTCAGGTAAATTACAAGTAGGTACTAAGATTAACTACAAGATTGTTAAATATAAGATTAGTAAGGTCTGTGGTAGGTGTTGTGTTGTGTTGTTTATTATTAAGAAAATCAAATTTACGTATAAGTTAATTTTCATGTATTTATAATCTCCTGGGAATATAAAAAAAGTTATTCTGAAAACAGCCTAACAAATGAACTTTACGATAGCTCGGTGTCTATTTTCAATAACTGAAAGCTATACAGTTTAAGCAGTCTAGTTCTGTGCGTGTGAGCGAGTGCATGTATGCGTATGTGCGTATGTGCCTATGTGCGTGTGTGCGTGTGTGCGTGTGTGCGTGTGTGCGTGTGTGCTTGGGTGCGTGTGTCCGTGTGTGCATGCGTGCGCGTGTGCGTGTGTGCGTGTGCGTGTGTGCGTGTGTGCGTGTGTGCGTATGTGTGTGCGTGTGTGCGTGTGTGCGTGTGTGCGTGTGTGCGTGTGTGCGTGTGTGCGTGCGTGCGGTGTGCGTGTGTGGTGTGCTGTGTGGTGTGTCGTGTGTGTGTGCGTGTGTGTGTGTGGTGTGTCGTGTGTGGCTGTGTGTGTGTGTGTGTGCGTGTGTCTGTGTGCTGTGTGCGTGTGTGCGTGTGTGTGTGTGCGTGGTGTGCGTGTGTGCGTGTGTGTGTGTGTGCGTGTGCGTGTGTGCGTGTGTGTGGTGTGTGCGTGTGTGTGCGTGTGTGCGTGTGTGGTGTGTCGTGTGTGCGTGTGTGCGTGTGTGCTGTGTGCGTGTGTGGTGTGCGTGTGTGTGTGCGTGTGCTGTGTGTGTGTGCGTGTGTGGTGTGTGCGTGTGTGTGCGTGTGTGCGTGTGTGTGTGTGCGTGTGTGCGTGGTGCGTGTGCGTGTGTGCGTGTGCGTGTGTGCGTGTGTGCGTGTGTGCTGTGCGTGTGTGTGCGTGTGTGCGTGTGTGTGTGTGGTGTCGTGTGTGTGTGGTGTGTGCGTGTGTGTGTGTGCGTGTGCGTGTGTGCGTGTGTGCGTGTGCGTGTGCGTGTGTGCGTGTGTGCTGTGTGCGTGTGTCGTGTGTGTGCTGTGGTGTGCGTGTTGCGTGTGCGTGTGTGCTGTGTCGTGTGTGCGTGTGTGCGTGTGTGCGTGTGTGCGTGTGTGCGTGTGCGTGTGCGTGTATGCGTGTGTGCTGTGCGTGTGCGTCGTGTGCTGCGTGTGCGTGTGCGTTGTGCGTGTGTGCGTGTCGTGTGTGCGTGTGGTGTGCGGTGTGCGTGTGTGATCGTGTAGTTGATGCGTAACGTCCAAAATGACATGTACCCAGCTGTATATCTCAAAGAGATGAATGTACAGACCTTAAACATATTGAATAACTACCAACGACTAAAGAAAATTTAATTTTACATAACGTGTGTCTGTTATAAAACAGTTTAAAAGGCAGTAAAACAGATCTGTTAACCCTATTCAAAATAAATAATGTGCGTGATTGTGCGTGTATGCAGTGTTATGCGTGTAGTGTGCGTGTTGCGGTGTGCGTGTGTGCGTGTGTGTGCGTGTGCGTGAGTGCGTGTGCGCTTATCTGCGTGTGCGCGTTTGCGCGTGTGCGTGTGTGAGTGCATCCGTGTATTAGTATCCATGCTAACTCCAAAATGACATGTACCCAGCTGTATATCTCAAAGAGATGAATGTACAGACCTTAAACATATTGAATAACTACCAACGACTAAAGAAAATTTAATTTTACATAACGTTTCTTTATAAAACAGTTTAAAAGGCAGTAAAACAGATCTAAGTTTCAACCCTAAATTATAACAAAAAAAATATATAAAATAAAAAAAATAAATAATAGGTGAATTATGCTTGCGATGTTAACAACTGTTCACGCATCTGGATAGTGATTGGCTTTTGAGAGACGGTAACAGTTTATTATATACGGAATATATGTTATATGTATCTGTTCGAAAAGGTGGAGAGGTGAAATTAGTCCTTTAAATCTAAGGTTCACGTTGAGAACGTGGCTTCGGTATCTGATTTTTTGGTGCAAATAGGGTGGAACTTCATAATATTAAGAATTATTCAGAACTTCAACATTATTAGTGTAAACATAATAAGTAATGTGCTGTAAATAATACTGCTTGTGGTGTATAGTTAACGAGAATAAAAATTAAGTGAACGGATTTCGTGTGAATGTAAATATTAGCGGGTACACGATCATTTGAGAATCTATCGACAATTATCTAAAAGTTATTGGAGTGTTCAATGTTTGCCATATTGGTATACCGTAATTACAATAAGTTTAATAAAAGAAGTGATAGATTTTTGCGGCACGCCAGCGTTTTATTTAAGCTCGCGAATATTTGTTTTGAAGCTTTCAGGTTGGCGAAAGATCTGCTGGTCCCAGAGCCGCCTGCGGAGTTACGTATATGTAAGCAAGTCATTTGAGTATTTTGAGCGAGCTGTGAACTATGGTAATTAGGAATTTCATCCCCTATTTTGACATTTTAAATACTCTGGCGCCCGGTTCCGGTTTTATGACGATTTCAACCCCTATGTATGGTGTGCTATCCTATTGTACGCAAAATTAATTAACATCTTACTCACTCCCGACTGCTGGCTAGTCGTGCAAAAGCCAATTTTATCAGTTATTTCGTTTTACTGTCAGTTTATACCGTAACAAAGTACAGTCTGATACGTAACATTATTAAATTAAGTGGTTGACCCACAAAATCTCATTCAGACCTTTAGGGATAACAAACTTAAATTTTTGTATTAAGTCGGCTATTGTAAAATTAATTAATAACATCTACAACAAAACATAAAGCCTAAAAAATTTTTGTCGAACAAAGTTTTATTTGTTTTTGATATAGTAAAAGTTAAATATAAAAAAACAGTACAAAAGTTTATTTAAATGATGCATATATTGCCCTCAGTAAATGGTAGTATATTCAAAATTGTTTAAGATGTTATATATACGGCTTAAATTTGATTTCATATATTTTGATATGCATGGAAGCAATATATCCGTATAGAATAATGAAAAAATTATCATCGAAATATTTAGTTACAAAAGTACTAACTGTTAAAGCTGTCTCACAATTTTATTGAAGGATACATAATTGTATTATATAATACATTTTGTAGTTAAAATTATATGAATTAAATAAAAAATTAAAAAAATTAAAATTTTGCATTTTCAAATGATAAAAAAAATAGCAATATGAATTAATATTCAGGAAACATATTCATACTTACACAACTGTAGGTTCACATTTTTCAATATGTTTTGATAGTCTAAAAAAATTGGTTTTTGATTTAGAAATTCAGAGGAACAAAACGTAATTTCATCATAATCGTTTTGTATTTGGTCTAATTAAACATATGCATTTTTTTACTAAATTGGTAAAATGAATGTTCAAATTTTATACTTTTATATTTGAATGTTAGATTTTATAGAAGGACACAGAAATGAATATTAATATACAAAACGCCTTTAAATTCTAGGAATTTAAATTTTCTTATCCTATTTTACATTGTTGCAGGTCTTCAAATGATCTAAAAAGAAACAGTAATTTAAATTAGTATTAAGACAAATTACACATACTTACGTAACTGTTACGGATAAGTATATTATTAAAAATTAACATTATTGAACTGTATGTTTATATTTGTGGAGATGTTTCGATGATCCATAAATAATTAGTTTGCTTTATAAATTGATAGGAATGAACAATAATCTCATCATAATTGTTTTCTATTTGTTCTGATTAAACGTATAAGATTTTTTATTAAATTGTGAAAATTAATGTGCAAACTTTATACCTTCTAAAGAGGTTATGTCAATAATGAATGTAACATTCAACGTAAAATTCTTTTCGAAATTTTTAAGCATCTTTTACAGTAGCGCAAATGCAAATTGTGCAGTTCCAATGACATTTATAAATTAATAAAGCATAATATGAAAAATTACACAATTATAATTAAACTCAGATACTTGAAAATTAATAAAAAGAAAAATTAGTTCAAAACTTATTGCAACTAAATATACATATTTAAACGTTGGATATAAGTAATAAAAACCAATAAGTTTTTACACTGGAGTGGTATTTATAGTTAACATTAATAATGCTTACATAGTTCCGTTATTCAAAAGAAGTACATAATTGCATTAAAAAGGTTTTTGTTATTGGGCAGAATGGTTATTTTAAATTTTAGGATTTTTAATAATTATAAATTCCATGCACATAATTGTCAACTTAAAAATTTAAAGCATTAAAAAATGAATTTATATTTTTAGTTTTGAAAATATTTTGAATAACTTCAAATTTTGAAAAATTACCGCATAATTAAAAATCATATTTAAAAAATTAAATTCTAATTGTTTATATGATGAAATATCATCTTGCTAAATTATAGTGGTTTTATGGTGATAAATGTGTTCTAGTGTTATATACGTAATAATTAATTCAAACAAATTTAAATTGTTCATTGTATAAAAATATTTTAACATAATTCATACTGTTCTTGGTAGTCCACATATGGAATTTGAGCAACAATTGCTATTGGTATATATATAAAATGTGAGCTATTGGGAGGGGGTTGGGGTTAAATGGGTAAAATTTTATTAAAATCCAAAATGGTTGTAAAAGGCCTAAAATGATTTTAGATGTAGTTTGGAGCGATTTGAGAGTGGTCACGTTTTTCGCTCATTCTCTAGCCCGGTTTTGATTTAGGATCAGTTTTAAAGTTGTATTGTGTTTCAGGCTCATAGAAGAACCCGTTTAAACTGAGTTTGAACATTCGTTCCATTTCAGGTTCGAGTTTTGGACCAAAATGTCCACTTACGTTTTTTGACGGGTTCTTTATCTAGGTGACCCAAAGAACCTATATTTTAAATCTAGATGCGTGAATTAAGGAAGATGACGAAGACGAAGGTGACAGAAAAGTTGAAAATCTTTTTCTAGCGTTTGATCATGATCTACATTGGTGCAATGTTTCGATAAAATCTGTCAGTAGATAACGAAGTTATTAAGAAATACGAGAAGTCGACTTTACTTAGAATCGAAAAAAAAAACAATCGTGTGTGTGTTCCATAAACTCTCCTACGACAAATCTTCGGACCATCACTCTAACCTCCCGTCGCCACTTCCCTCGGGGTGGTTTGATGGTAGTTTCGACTATATGTCACTACGCTCTCATTCTTCCCCACTCCGTCGCCACCGGTTGCAAACTCTCGACTCTCACGTCGGGCCGTCGGCGAATTTTTCTTTCGATCCCTCGCAAATTCGACCGAGAAAATCTCGAAGGTGGGGAGGCGGCGGCCGAACGCGAATTTTCCCATAGGCACAGTACTCGACACGTTCCTTATCTCGTCGAACTCGGGCCGTGTGCAAAATTTGATCAAAAGTCGCACATTTCCGAGATCCCGAATTTGAGAGTTTATTTTACATCTATTTATGAATAATTGAATAATATTAGTGTCTCATGTAAATAATACTACTTGTTCTGAACTAGCATTTGCATATCATAGTTGTTCTTTAAGCAAATCATCACGTTTTCTGATAATCTTGTGTTTAAAATAACCAGAGCTATAATTTTACGGTAATTTCAACAAACTGGCATATAACGTAATAGCATCACTTAACTTCCTAGTTGTACCTTACTATCATGACAGATCCATGCAAACTGAATTATTCACTTATATAATATAATGGGAACTTTACAAATGTGGAAAGACGCTAAAATAAATTTTTGTTTTTACAACGAACGAAGAAAAACTTAGTGAACACTTAAAACTATAAGTCAAGGAAAAAACGGAAAATTAGGAAAGTTCCACATAAGGACTAAGGATCTACAGACAAAAAAAATAAAAATAAATAATTGAAACAGAAAGTAAAGTTTGAGGAGTAGAGTAAACGAGGGAAGGGGAATTAATAAAAGGGAGGCGGAAAAAGAGGATGCGGAACGGCAAATAATATTTCGAGAAGGGAAGAAGATAAAAATACAAGGGAGGAACAGGAAGGGAACAACTCAGTAACGGAAAGCGGAAGAAGAAAGGAAGAGAGAGAAATGGAGGAAGTAAAGGAATTAATACGAGAGATAATGAAACAGATGGAAGAAAATACGCAGGGAATAAGGAACGAAATCAAAACAATGAAAGAAGAAATGGGAGAAAGGGAAAAGGAGTGCAAAAAACTGACGGTTATAAACAGAGCAAAGGAAAACGAAGTGGTGTAGAAATGGAGAACTCTGAAGAAAAACAAAAAATAATGGCAGAGAAAAAACCTTAAAAATACAAAAATATAGATAGATCATGACAACTTGGGAAGAAAGGTGAATTCAACGATAAATGAACATGACGACAAAAATGACAGGGGAGGGGAAAATGGAGATTGATGGAGAGAGATACTTTTGAGAAAAAGGGGGAGAGGAGAAGCCACAAATAAAATAACTAGAGGAGGAAGGAGAAGAGGAGGAAATAAGTATGATGAAACAGTGACGAAATGGAACAATAAACAGCGGGAAAAAGAACAAAAAAAGAATAAGAGAACGGGTACAGGAAGAAATAAAGGGGATAAACGTAATGTTTTGCAACGTGGCGGGAATAAAGAACAAAGACTAAGAATTTTAAGAGTTCATTACGGAACAAGACGTGGTGAGATTACAGGAGACATGGATGGAGGAAAAAGAATTGGAGGCGTGAGGAAAGGAGATGGCAGAGGAATTCGAATGGATGGCGCAGCACACTGACAGAGACAGTGTAAGGGAGAGAGCAAAAGGGGGAATAATGACAGGAGTAAGGAAAAATGGAGGCAACAAGAAGAAGACGAGAAAGGTCAACAGAGAAAGGGAGTGGTAGAAAGAAGCATACATTGGGGGAAATAAAGATGACAATTTAAAGTAGAGGGACGAAGGAGACAAGGAAAAACGTAGATGAGACGATAGAATAGTGGGAGGAGGAAATGATAATACTGGGAGGGGATTTTAATGCGAGAATAGGAGAAGAGGGAAGAGTACAAGAAAGGGAAGGGATAGGGAAAAGAGCGACAAAGGACAAAGTGATAACAAAGAACTACCAGAAATGGGGGAGTTCCCGTATATAGGAGGGAGGGGTGAATCGACATTAGATTATCTAGTAACGCAGAAGCGGGAGAATGGGTTAAATCATGTAAGATAGAAGACAAGGTGGAATCGCACCACTAACCCTTAACAACAGAGACAGTAGAATTAAAAAGATGCGACGGGGATAGAATGGGCTGGAAAAGGTGGTGGGATACAGAATGTAAAGAAACCAAGAAGAAGGGAGAAAGAACACCAAGGCAATGGAAAAAGGGAAGGCAGAAAAAGAAGAGTACAAAGGGGCATTAAGGAAACACAGGGAGACATGCGAGAGAAAAGAGGAGAAAGAAATAAAGAAACAAGAAGAAAACGGAAGAAGCATGGAAATATTTAAAGAAAGAAAAAGAAGAAGGACACAAATGGGCATACAAATAAAGCAATTGGAGGCATACTTAAGGAAATTACTGGAACGGGAACAGGGACAGAAGGGAGAAGAAAAACAAGACAAGGACGTACACAAGGAGAAAGACGTAATAAAAGAAAGAGGAAGTGATTGAAGCAATAAAGAAAGTGAAAAAGGACAAAGCAGTAGAAGATGGGATACAAAAAGAGCAAGTAAATACATGGAGAGGAAAAGGTAGCAAAAAGAACGGCAGTAATAATAAATAAAATTTGGAGAGAAGAAGGTTTACCGAAAATATGGAGGGAAGAACTAATATGTCCAATTTACAAAAAAGGGGACAAAAATAGTGAGAAATTGCAGAGAAGGCACATTGTTAAACACGGTCTACAAAATATATGTGACAGTGACAGAACGAAGGCTAACGAAGGAAACAGAGGAAAAAGTATTGTTACCAGAGGGACAAGCAGGGTTCAGGAAAGGAAGAAGGGCGATAGACAACATATACGTATTGAGACATATGGCAAACAGAACTAGAAATGGAAAGGGGGAAAATGGTGGCGGTATTCGTAGACCTAGTAACGGGGTTCACAGAATAAATAGGGGGAAACTTTGGGAATATTTGAGAAAAAAAAAGTGATAAGGACAATGGACAGATACTACAAAAGGAGAGAACTGCAAGTAAACAAAACGAAGGTAATGGTGTTTAGAAAGGGGGGGAGAAGAAGAAAAAGGAGGAATGGATACACGATGAGACTAGATAAGAAAGATGGGGAACACTTAAAGGAAAGATACAGAAAAAGAACTAAATTAATAGGGAAAGTGTGGAGTGTGGGAGAAAGATCGTTTGGGATTGGACGTAGGAAAAGGAAGCTACTATTCGACAAACTAATAAAAGGTGTGGTGTTGTATGGGGCAGAAGTGTGAGGGTGGAAGGAGCATAAAGAGATGGAGGTGCTGCAAGAAAAATATTGGAAGTGGATATTGGAACTGGAAAGAGACACACCGAGGTATATCATCAGAGAGGAAGTAATAGGGCAATTTCTATTGTCGAAGGTCCGGCCTCTCTCATGCCAATAATACGGTCACGTTTAAACTCAGTCAATTGGGAGAAATGCTGATGTTGACGTACTCTTGGCATTGTTCCCAAGTTCAGAACGAAATTATGAACAAACAATTTGCAAAATTGACAGTTAATTACACACTGATTGGTTTATTTCTTCAAATTTATTGTAACTAAGTACAAAGGAAAAAAAAAAAAACTACTAGCTAGATTTTATTAAAATTTTAATCGTTTGTTTGTTCTAATGAAAGACATCGTCGACGAAAATTTCAATAAAATCGTTCAATAAATTCTAGGTGTTGCAATTTTTATGGAAGTCAGTATAGTTTACTCGAGGTATGCTGGAAAGCATTACAATAATCTGAGAGCGCTTTGCGAAAAGCGAGTGTTACATTCGCAAGGGTGCAGTTTTTAAAATAATATATGCATAATATGAACTCCTCATCGCCTCTATCATTTATATTCCTAAATGGGTGTTCGCTAGAAGATCACAAAAAGGTCTTGGCAAGACGATACTCCAAAAAGTCGGAAGTCAAGATGGTATTATTAAGAATTGCAGCTTAATCTTCGCCGCAAACTGAAAATCGTCTGATTATCATGACAATATGGACGCGACAAAGGATAAGGCACACTGTTAATGTAAACTCGGGATCGTTGGATTTTTTTGAAATTTTAGTATGTTATTTGGCATGTAAAAGCAAGTATTTTATACCATTACGCCAAACCTGTAAGTATGTATACTGGGTATTTCAGAAAATGGGGTCAAACGATTTTATACGCGTGGAAACCACTTGTTAAATATAACTAATTTGGTCTTATTTTAGAGAATTAGGTGGAAAACGCTGAAATACTTCAATTTTTAAACTCGATTGTACGTCCTACGACCAAAATTATAAATATACCGGGTGGTTCTTGTAAGTCAAATACAGCCGGTAAAATGGTTTTTTTGTAGTGGAACACCCTAAATAATTTTTATATTTTTAAAAACTTCTTAACTAGCTGACTTCAACGAATTAAATTCAAATTGAATCAAATTAAATTGGTCTAGGTACTGTACATTTTTAATGTCAGAGGATCCTGAATGCTTATACAGGGTGGGTGGATTTCTCCTTAACTATTAGAGATATCAGAACGAATTTTAAATATATTTTTTGAATTTAAATATAATTCTAAAAATATTTAGGTATATACAGGGTGATTGACACAAATATGCCAACCCAAACCTGCGTTTTTTAAACAGAACACTCTGTATATTTTTGGATTTTTGGATTCACTGTTACATTTAGAATAAAAATATAGAAATTTGTATCTGTATGACTAACCGTTCTGCAGATATCGTCACCTTAGTACCAAAATAGAGTTAACTTTGGAACCACGATGCGAGCGTTGTCACCACGATTTTGTAAATTTCTTTATATCACCGACTATTAATAATAGTCTACTAACAAACAAACTAGGAAATTTTTCGAAAACATGTAAAACTATACAGAATGATTAACTTACGCGAAATGTAATTTTTCTCAATTTTTTCAAATGCTATACCTTATATATTTCTATTCCCCGTGAAAAGTAGATACTAATTGATAATAGGTTTCATAGCCATAAGACGGACCCTTCTTGAAATATTGACGCTTTTACGTAAAAATATTCTAAAATACAAATTTACCATGACATTAGAATTCAACAAAACGCATCAGGTAGGCTAGCCGCTGGTAATAATAATAAAAATGTAATTTTTCTCAATTTTTTCAAATGCAACACCCTGTATATTTTTTTCACATTTCTATTCCCTGTTAAAAGTAGATACTAATTGATAATAGATTTCATAGCCATAAGACCCTTCTTGAGACATTGACGCTTTCTTTTAAAATATTGACACCAGAAGAACAAATAAATAAAATCCAGAGCAAATAAGAAAATACGAATGGCAAATAAATTCTTTAACTGATAGGAAAACTTAATTAATAACTAAACAATGTAATAATTCTCTACGACTAAAAATAAGTTGAACAAGTCGACAAAAACGAATAAAACCATACATTCAAATTAAATGTTCAAAATGCTGACTACGCCTAGTTAAACACTCTGCAATACGCTCCGTAAACGAAAGATTCACTCGCAACAACATTAGAGGCGAAACGGATTGAAACACAGCTCTGATTCTATTTTTCATATCTTTCCTTTGGTGGGAGAATGTTGGTAAACTTTTTCTTTAACGTAGCCCCAAAGGAAGAAATCAAGAGCGTAAGATCTGGTGATCTGGCTGGCCAGTTTTGCACACCACCTCGTCCTATTTACCTCATCGGATAATTTCTATCGAGATATTGCCTAACGTTGATTGCATAGTGTGGAGGAGCGCTATCCAGTTGAAACCACATCGTCCGAATATTATCTACCTCGATATTTTCCAAAAGCTCGGGTAAATCATTTCCAAAAACTGTAAATATCTCTCTCCAGTAAGACTTCCATCAAAGAAAAAAGGACCAACCACATTAAAATTGATTATACTACCTCACATATTAACTGACCATGGATGCTTGTGATCAACAACTCTTAAGATGTGTGGATTAGTATCTAAATAGTGATTTTAGTAGTTACCCATTGGCAGAAAGATTCACGATTTTCAAAATCTATTTCACTTAAAGCTTGAGGTTGCTCGATATGATAAGGATGCAATTTGTTTTTTTTAATAAAGTTGCGAACTGTATTTCTATTTAGGTCTAGGTATGTACTTAGCTCTCTGGTACTAATTTGCTGATTTTCTATAAGAGATGCACAACTTGAAACTCAATTTATTCATTTGGGCTTGTTTTTGCGCGCTTGGTATACCACACACAATTTATAAATCTCTCAGCTACATTCATAAACGATTCTTTCCGCGGCTGTCTTCTCTCTGGGTATTGTTCACAGTACAAACGGGTAGCCAGAAAAGCATTTCTTTGAGCTTCGCCGTAAATAAAGATCATATCGACCATTACTTCTTTGGAAAAATTCATTTTATACAAAAATTGACAAAACCACAATCCAAAAACACACAGACTAATGGAATAATATTTTAATGATTATACGAACGTCAAAACAATAGATGCAATTGTACCTCTTTATTACCATCGGCTAGCCTACCTGATGTGTTTTTTTGAATTCTATTGTCATAGTAAATTTGTATTTTAGAATATGTTTACGTAAAAGCATCAATATCTCAATAAGGGTCCGTCTTATGGCTATGAAACCTATTATCAATTAGTATCTATTTTTCACGGGGAATAGAAATATGAAAAAATATATAAGGTATTGCATTTGAAAAAATTGAGAAAAATTACATTTCGCGTAAGTGAATCGTTCTGTACAGTTTTACATGTTTTCAAAAAATTTCCTAGTTTGTTTGTTAGTAGACTATTATTAATAGTCGGTGATAAAAACAGATTTACAAAATCGTGGTGACAACTGTGGTATCGTGGCTCCAAGGTTAACTCTATTTTGGTACTAAAGTGACGATATCTGCAGAACGCTTAGTGATACAGATACAAATTTCTATACTGTTATTCTAAATGTAACAGTGAATCCAAAAATGCAAAAATATACAGGGTGTTTCATTAAAAAAACGCAGGTTTGGATTGGCATATTTTTGTCAATCACCCTGTATATACCTAAATATTTTTAGAATGTAGGTCCAATGATCGTGTATTATGATATCTCTAATAGTTAAGGAGAAATCACCGTCCACGCAGTAGGCACCACCTATATATATAAAATATATATATATATATATATATATATATATATATATATATATATATATATATATATATATATATATATATATATATATATATATATGAGTGGATGAGCTGGAGAAGGCTAAGTGCAGTGTTATATGATGGAACAATTAGTGGTAGAATTAATGGGGAGCAGAATAAAATATTGTAACGTCGACTGCAAATAAAATTGGAAAAAGGTAAACTAACAAAAGAAGAATATTCATAAGTAAGAAAATGAGTAAGAAAATCTTTTATTTTACTAAATGTGACAAAATACAGACTACAAAAGAAAAGTACCTACTCAATCTTCTCTATTAGCGGCATCATGAATACATCTCAATAAAGCGTTTGACGGGTATTTAACGTTTTCCTCATTTTTAGCGTATCCCAAACACCATACGACACTCGCCGCATGAGCACATATACCTAACGCCCTCGCACCAACTTTGCATGTGCAATACGTCCCCAACATAGTATCCGTATTTTCTTCAAATGGTGGTAATAAGTATGAAATAAAGAGGGAATGTTTAACTGCTTGCGTGAATCTGGAATATATTTTGGCCCTAATTAAACCTGGTTCAAATTCTTGAACTTGAAATAAATATTCTTTATTTCCACCTCTCGCGGGTGTACCTTGAATGTAAGCTGTCGAAAGTTTTAACTTGATATGTGCCAAAAGTTTTTGTTCTAATATAGTCTAATGTCAAAAAAGGCGACTGTATGTCATTATTTTCTAAATCAATCCATGGACCTCCACCACGTTGAAGTTATTTCTCCCAATTATGCATTTATTGGCGCACAGGCAATTTTCAGAAAGTCAGATAAATGAGGGCAGTTGTGTAATGATACTGTATTTTAAAAAAAAATTAAATATTGTTTTTATATGGCCATTTCGTGATTCCACAATCCACCTGGTCTTGACTATTTTTCTACCAATATTTGCCTGCTCAGTACTGAATTGGCGCTGATTTTTTGGTAACATAGGAGGCATTTCGTAATTTAAGTTAAGATGATCTAGAAACTCTACTATATCTCTGTATCCTCTATCTACTACAAATATGTAGTTACAGGTGTTAAACTGTAAAGCTCCTCTTCGCTAAAATTTTCTTCGCTGTCATATTTTGATTTTTGAAATGTCAGTTCTTTAAAAACATTAAACCACTGGCTGACTTCTTTACCACTCAAAAGCACTTTCATTGGCAGTGAGATTCTATTCTCCATATTAATTACCTAACTGAACATTTCTGTCTTCAGTTAAATGTTGTTGGCAGCATGTTGTCTCTTTGTGAATAAATATGCTTGTTTTTAAAAAGAAATCAACCCGAGCAGCTAATATTAGTCTCAATCGACATTGAACGAGTAGTTTGTTTTAAGAACAACAGTTAAATATATAATAGCGAAGGTATACGTTTAGCGAAAAGGCAACCTCTGTGGGTAAAAACCACTTACGGAGTAAAATTATTTTTGTTCTTAAAATAACGAAAAACGCTGGGATATGTCAACTGTTGAAAAGTATTGTGCGATCTTTGAACTAAAGTACAAATATATAGGGTGGTTCACATTCTGTACAATTTCGAGAGTATTTTAGTAGATACATACCGCAAATCAAAAGACGTCTTTGTTTGGGACTTTGAAATTCGAGACCTAGATGTAGGGTTTGTTACGTACGAGTGCATATTTTAACAATTAATACTTCTTTTAGTAATAAATGTGAATATATTCCTACGTAATATTTCTTGTTTTTTTTTTATAACTTTTAAAAACTGGGGTGGATTTCGGAAGTAAAAACGGCAGTTGCGGTTAGAGTTCGATTCAGGTCGGGGCAATGTGATTGTTTAATTACAAACCCTAGTTGTAAACCGTTCTGTCTATAAATATTTTAGCGTGTACATTTTAGCAAAACTAAAACCGCGAATTTCATTCTTTTGCTTTTCTGTGTTATCTTAACCCGTTCAATATTATCCAACCACCATCTACGTCAAAATATTGGTGTAATTAAATCTTTAGTAGATCGAGCAAAACGAATTTGTGACCCTGAATTTTTGAAAGATGAATATAAATATTTTACAAAATCCTTACAAGATAATGGATATTCACTTACAGATATTAACAATGTTATTACACATTCTAGACATAACCATAAAGAAAAACCAGTTCTTTCTTCCTTTTATAGCTAATGTTACAGATAGAATTGAAAAAATCCTAATTAAATATGGCATTAGGACTATTTTTAAACCTACAAGAAAAATTAAAGAACATTTAAGATCACCTAAAGATGTTTCAAACCCATTATCATCGTTCGGAGTGTATAAGTTATCTTGTTCATGTGGAAAAGTATACAATGGAACCACAAAACGTAGCTTGGATAGAAGACGTAAAGAACATATGAGATTTTGTAGATTAGGTCAACCAGAGAAGTCTGCGGTGGCTGACCATGCCTTAAATAATTCAAATCATGACATTCAATTTGACAATATGGAAATATTGTCAAGACAAGCTCATTATTATGATCATTCACAACGTGAAGCTATTGAAATATATAAACACCCTTATAATTTTAATAGACAAGAAGGAGATCTACGTTTAAATAGGTTTTGGCATCTTATAATTAAAAAAAGGCGTAATGATACGTCTTGATATTGATTTTAATTTTGACTTTTGGTATGTATAGGTTTTTTGCTGTTTTTCTTAGACCTTGAAGCCAATCCTTTACCAATTATATGTTAAATTACCACAGTACTATAGTGTAACATAAGTAGTTGAAATTAAAATTAAAATAAAAAAATTACAAAAAACGTTCTGCATTATGTTTCTCATTGTTAATAACACTTGCAATTATAGACAAGGATATGTCGTTGTTAGATTCAACTGGACTATTTTATTTGATGTCGTGTTTATAATTGTGAATGCTTTTATCATTTTCAAATTGAAGTTTTTCACAAATTTACACTTACATTGTAACTTGATTAAATTTTGTTAGGTGTGTTTTTTGGCTGACATTTTTCACTGTTGGCCTTCGCTGTTAGAGGGTGTTCCGATTTGTCATCTTTAAGACAGTTTAACAATATTTAATTTTTAATGACTTAGTTATTTTTTACTAAAATTTAATTTTATTGTTGGCTTTATACGTTTCTCAAACTGTTATATCAATAGCAGGCTGATGTTTATGTTTTAATTTTTCAAATTTGACAAAATTGTTTTCAACATTTTAATAGATACTACTACTGACGAAGATAACTGTAAGTGTTATCGAAACGTTTAGATTGTATAATTTAAAATATACCATTAAAAAAACCAAAAAAGATAAGTATTTTATTATGTGTGATCATGGTGAAAGTTGACATTTTCAGAATTGAAGATTTATTTCAAGAATTATCCAAAAAAATGGTGGGTTGTGTTCCTGAATGCAGGAATCGTAGCCAAGACGTATATCGATTATTTACTGTACCCACAGCCAAAAATGATGACCAGAGGAAAAGTGTAAGGATTTCTTTGCCTAACAGTTTTGAGTATAATTCCATTGTTTATGTATGAATAATATGTACCGGGTGAGCAAATAACGGCCGTCGGCGATATCTTCAGATGGGATTATAATACAGCTTTGGGAAAAAAAATTGTATAACAAAAGTGGCCTCGAGAAACACCTGGAATTTATTTACAGAATTGTAGGTCTACCACTAGAGGGCGTAATTGAATACTAAAATTTTAAAAAGCCAAATTTTAAAAAATTTGCGTAATTAAAGGGCATTATAAATACGATAATCAAGTTCTACCGAAAATTCTGCGTCCTTTTTATTAAACAAGTTTTACTCTATCTTTTCAAATAAGAGGTGGGGGGAGAGTGGGAACCTAGTTATGAAAAAACGCCTGTAAGACCGGTTCTGCTTAATCGATCTTCGTAAACATACTCTTGTTGAAAAGAGCTCTTTTCCACCAATGTAAGTGTTATATACTCAACGCAACTTAATAAGTAACGTGCAGATTAGAGGGCGGTGTTTATTTTTTTTTAGAAATCTAGTTCTTTTTGGAAAATATTAAAAGGGAACATGCAGTTGTAACAATGGATTATGAAAGTAGACTAAATTAGTAACAAAGTGGCAAAATCCGGATGTCGATACCTTTTTTCTATCCCGAGATATCTTAAGAAACGTGTAAATGGTGAACATTTTTTGACAGACTTCAATTAGGCTGGCTAACCTTAACGAAAATCAACAGTTTTAGGTAAAGATGTTGTTATACTAATGTTACCGTCCCGCTAGAGGCGTTTTCTAAAAGGTAATCTTTGTTAACTTTTTGTTTGTCGTACCTACAATTAAAATTTTACTGTAAACGTAAAGAAAAATGCCTCTTATTATTTTTAGTTGACCGCGACACCAGAAGTAAACAAAAAAGGGTAGGCGTAGGTAAATTTCGCTACATGAAAATTGAAGTATCAGTAAAACTTGCTATTCCATATTTTTTATCAAACAATATATATTAGCAAATAAATGTGAAAACAATTTAACCATCAACAATTTAAAAAAATTACAACAAACAGCTCTAAGAATATGATTAGTGTCGCCCCAGATGTTCAAACTGTCGTCCATCATTTTCAATACAACATTCCAGTCTCTGGCGTGTGGATAAACCGAAAGTTTCAATTTTTGCCGCTGAAATGCTTAGCATTGCATTTCGTATCCTTGCGATCATGTCAGCCCTTGTGAGGCTGTTGGCAAAAAGAAGTTCTTTTAATTGCCCCCACAAATAAAAATCTAAACACGACAGGTCCGTGGATCTGGATGGCCAGTGAAATAAACTTCCACGTCCTATCCATCTGTCAGGATATGTTTGATTTAAAAAATTCCGAACATCCCTAGAATAATGTGCCGGGCACCCATCATGTTGGAGAAACCACGACGAATTGCCATTCGTACGTTTTCTAAAAGAAGCGGTAATTCGTTTGTAAAAAATCTTAATATCTTTCCCCATTAAGACTTTCATTAAAAAAATATGGTCCAATTATTTGACTACCTAGAATGCCGCACCACACGTTTACAGACCAACGACCCTGATGTTAGACCTCTCGCGTTCAGTGGTGATTTGTTTCTGACCAATAGTGCATGTTATGGTGATTTAAACTACCATCACTCCGAAATAATGTTGCTTCATCTGACCACATAATATGTGAAGTATTTCAGGATTTTCTCCTATCATATTTAATAGCTAGTTAAAATAAACCAGTCTGTTATTGAAATCTACAGCATTAAAACCTTGGTGTAGGACTATGTGATATGGATGCACTCTAAATTGTTAGCAAGAAAAAAAATCCTTCAAGTGGTTTACCTCGTGTGGTGATTTTACGAAAGTTTTTCGTCTCATTATTTCATATTTTTATTATTTGATACCAATAATCCAAACATTTTGGTAATAGTTATTTATGACACAAATAAAGGTGACCTTTTATTTTATGACTGGTAAATATTGCTGAACGAGCGTAGCGTTACAAGTAACATTGTTATAGTGGATTTTCTAAGTAAAATTTATTTTTTAAGTAATTACTAAACTGAACTTATTCGATGTTTCATCCTACAGCTTGACAAAAAATAACAGACCACATTATACACTCAATAAACTAAACATTTTATCACAAATTAATTATGGCATAATGACATTTACTTAGATATAATTGAAAAATTAAAAATATGGAAATTATAGGTAGGTACTGGCTTTTAAAGATTGCGCACGTGAAACATTAATAAAGGTTAATAAAATTATTTGTAGGTAGAAATTTATAAAAAAAAGTAGTCATTTGTGTTCTCTTAAGATATTTCGAATGGCGGTTTGATTTATTCCCAAGTCTCTGGGAATATCTCGTGTGCTTACATGGGGTTACATATGCCAAAACATTTATTATATTTTCCTCCGTTCTACCTCTACCACGTCTTCGACACACGGGAGGATCAACACTTGCTGTAGTACGCAAACGTTGAGCGATTCGAAGAAATCCTCTGTTTCTGTGATTGTAACAACCCATTTTGAGTTGTATTAAAGTATACAGTAATTTAGGTTCTTCCGTCATTTAATTGTAAATATAAGAAAAATTTTGATTATTTTTGCATTGTAGCTGTGAGGTAGGCAACTTAATTTGCATTTTGGTGTAACTTAAGTGCATATCTTCTTAAGAGTATATATTTCTTAAAGGTTTATACTCCCACTTTAAATTATTCTGCTCATATCTTTTGCGCACCGCTATATCATCTTTCAAAGCGTCCATTTTTGTTTACTTCCTAATGAATGTTATGTTGTTAGGAAGCTTTTTTTGGTTTCCACCTAAATTTTTTGAAAGTGCCATTGATTTAATGGTAAGATATCTTTTAACGCATTATACAAAAAAATTAAAACATTTGCTCTTTGCAGGCACTTTCTTTTATGTTTACTTTGATTTACACTTTTATTACTTTTACTTTTCTACTTTAATTACATTTGATTTTACGATTGCAATTTTTGCATTCAAAAATCCAAGAAAATGCAATAAACAGATTATTCAAATTCAAGAAGATAAATTTATTAGAAGGAAAATTCCATTTATGGGTGTGGTTTACCATGTAAAGTGTTATTTCGAGATATTGCGCAATAATGATGCCAAGATGACATCACCTTGGTTTCCTTTCCGCATTTATTTTTGTAATACCAGGGGCTCCCAAAAAGTATTATATTTAGTGACAGGTATTTATATCAATAATTTAGTAATTTAAGGTTATTACAAATAGTTTTTAAGATATATTTTATATAATTCTAACTTGAAATATTTAATAAACATAGTTTGTATATTTTTTATTATTTTACATTTTGATAAATTTTTAGTGTAGACCTCGGTTTAGTTATTCCGAGCATGATTAAAAAAATAACTTGGCGTCCGCGATTTTTTTTATTAGTGTTACATTGCATTTTTGTTATTTATGTTTAGTGGAAGTAATCAAGCCTAAATTGTGGTAATTAAGCAAATCAAAAGATTGAACCACCCTACGTTAATCTACCGACTGAATCAAAGGCATTATCTTTAGTGAATGGTTTGCATCTCTAGTTGGTTTAACGATTTGTTCGGTGAACATTTTTACTCTTATTTATTTATTTTATTATTAAATTTTACAACATTTCCAACACTAAATTATACCGGCGCATTGAGCATGGGACTTGATTTGCTTTCATTACCATTATTGCTGTTTATTTCTGCTCTTATTTGTTTCAGTTTCGATTGTTAGAGTTGACCATTTTAAAGATATTGTAACAATTTATTCTTACGATTGGATATTTTTATTGTGTTTACGATTAGTGACATTTTATTGTTCTTGTATTGTTCGTTACAATGTCAAATTTGAATTATTTAGTAGATGTTCTACGTAGTGATGAGTAGACCTCGGATTTATAAGCACAAATAATTCCCGAAATAATCATTCAATATGCATTTTAAAATTGTTAAAATAAGCATTAAAAAAGCATTTATAAGCACAAATAAACGTTTATATGCAACAATTAGCATTCCTTATGGACCAATAAAAAATTGCGTTATTTATTTCCAGAGTGAAAGGCAATAATGGGTTCCAAAAAAATAAAAACAACAGTAAAGTAGTTCATGTATTTATTTATGGAACAATATATATTTAAATAAAATACAATGTGCCCTAATGTTCTAAAAGAAACATAAAACGATTAACCCCTAACAACTACGAGGTTTTTTTAACAACTAAACTCATAAAAAAATTAATGGTAATTTGAAAAGCAATACGTAATTAATACTTTTTCTAAATTATCTGAAGTAAAACTTCTTCGCTTTTCATTGAAAATTAATTTATAGGCAGAAAATGATCTTTCAACCTCTACCGATGTTAACGGTGCAAATTTAAAAAACTGCACTAGTTCCAAGGGAATATTACTGGGCGAATCAAAATTCCCTTCCCCTGATAGTATGTTATCAATGACATCCAAAGTATGGTATCCAAGATTTTTATTAATAACGAAGCAAATTTGCTTTTAACAATTTCAGCAGTTTTTCCGTTTGAACTTTCTATTTCGGTTTTGGGTGGTTCTTACTATATTTAAAGTATCATTAAGGGAAAGATGGGAATTTTCTAGTTTTTTAATTGCTTCTGCAATGCATAAAAAGTTGCTGGAGATATATACAATATCCTTATGCAAATTCTTGTCTTTCATTGGTTAAAAATGTTTGTTTTAATGATTGTTTTCGAGCAACACTGGCCTGATGCAAAGATGTTTTAACGTGTTGTTGAATTTGATGTATTTTGTTGCTTGATACCTTGAAAACACAAACATGCATTATTATTTAATATTAAATTTATTTGTTTATTATTCGAACAAAACTTATGACCGAAATTATGTAATTAAAATTAAAATTGCGTTAGATACTTACTTCTTTGTTGCAAACATTACAAAATATGACGTCACCATCAGATAAAAAGCAGACGTAGTCTTTTAATCACTGTTTAATTAGCACAGTTTTTGGAAGTTTATCCTTCCCATTTCTGTTTTTTTAATAACCGAAGGTTATAGTTTAGTTATCCAGTAATCAGTAGAATTTAATTAGAATTAATTTCATTTGCTGTTACAGAGGCATTGAAGCAGCAACAGCAAGTAGTCACTACCGAATGTATATGAAAATTCAAACTGAGAATGTTTTTGAAGTAGAAAGGATAGAAAACCACATGTTTTAGGGCTGCTTGACCATTCGGCACCTACAAACCACGAGGCGATCAAGCGCTGTACACTTGTTTACGCTGCTGACTCTTGGTTTTGAATATACTTGAGTTGTAAGCAAACATCTGTGCCCACTCAAAATACACAATTCTCAAAAATCTTAACAAGTTAGCCGTTGGCTTACGGCATAGTTAATCTCTAGAGTGGTAGCTTATTGTATCTGTCGTGTTTACTTAAAAACTTTACAAAAACGCATTGTTAAAGAGATTTTAAAATAGACAAGCTTAAATTTTAAATATAAGTTCAAACGTAAAAATCCCCGAGCAGAAAATAAGCACAAATAAGCATGTTTCTCATAAATAATCAGTAGAATTTAATTAGAATTAATTTCATTTGCTGTTACAGAGGCATTGAAGCAGCAACAGCAAGTAGTCACTACCGAATGTATATGAAAATTCAAACTGAGAATGTTTTTGAAGTAGAAAGGATAGAAAACCACCAAAATAAGCAGAATAAGCATAAATAACTTTAGCTCATTTTTCATAAAATTGCCTGAAACGACTTTATTTTTATTTTCAAGGCAGTATACCTAATACACACAAATAAGCATTTGCTTAGAAATCCGAGGTCTAGTGATGAGTTATTAGTAGAGTTAAATTTTAGAAATGTTAATGATGCGGAAAGGTTAACTGTGGATGAGAAACGTAAATTATAAAGACGTAAATTAAATTTAGAAAGGATTGATCCAAATTTATTTGATTCGTACAAGAAACCAAACCTTCGAATTGGAATTATTAAAAGAAAAACTTCATAACATACAATCTTTGATCAATTTGTTCAAAATTAAGCCTTCGAGAGGAGAATACCTTAGACTTCATACTCGTTTATTGCATATATTGAAACGTTTGAATTACACCACTTTTGATAATGAATTTTTGTATTTACACAATCAATTAACTTTATGTAATGAATCCATAGAATTAATTGAATCTATAAATAAAAATATTGAATTGAATAATGAGTTACCATATTTAGACAGTTCTAATATTTCTGTCACCTAACGACAATGTTAATACTTCAGTTAGTATTCCAGCTGAAGATTTTTCCAAATTAATTCAAAATTTACAAGTTTCTAAAAGTTCTGTTCCCGTTTATAAATTAAATCTAAAATTTAATGGTAGTGAAAAAGAAGTTTTTACATTTATTCAAAGATGTGAAGAGTTGATGATGGCACGAAACATTTCAAAGTCGGACATGCTTTTATCTGGTATTGATTTATTTTCAGGAAAAGGTTTAATATGATCCAGAGCTGTTAAGCCACAAATTCATACCTGGGAGCAACTTATTTCTAAATTAAAAAGTGACTTTTTACCTGAAGGACATGACGAAGTATTGTTAAATGAAATTAAGAATAGAAAACAAACTTTTGATGAAAGTCCAATCCTCTTTATTTCCGAAATGGTTAATTTATTTTTACAATTAGACGTTCCTCCTTCTGAAGGTGAACAATTAAAAATTATTATGAAAAATTTACAACCTTGGTTTGCTACTCAGTTAGCTATTATTAATGTTAATGATTTTTCCATTTGGTCGAGTTATGTAAAAAATTGCAGCAAGTGAAAGCTCAGAATTCTAAGTTCAAATTTAATTCTTGTTCAGATTCTCAAAGACAATCTGAATACAAACCTAAATCTTCTACATTGAATCAAAATATTAAACCTAAAGTCAATTTTATTGATACTAAGCCAAAAAATTTAAATTCAACTTTTAATAATTCAAAAATTAATACAGCTAAGTCTTCAACAACATGTTTTAAGTGTAAACACCTGTGACAAGGGTGATAAAATCTTTTGCTTTAAATGTGTTTATTCCGATGTTAATTTTACTAATTGTCCGAAGTGTAAATTTTCAAAAAACTTGTAAATGGGAAGTGTTCTGTTAGTCGACACATTTCTTATGATTTTTCAGAGGCTGACAAGTATGTTTTTAAAGAATGGTTAATTACAGTTAATAAATTTTATGAAACTCCAAAAATTTGTTCCAAATTTGTTGAAAAAAATAATGATATTAGACCTTTTATTAATGTGAAGATTTTTAATGCAAATTTTGTTGCTTTATTAGATAGTGGAGCTACCGTTACAATTTTAGGTAAGCCTGCTTTGTATTTAATTGATAAATATGATTTAAAATTAAATAGGAATTCACCTTTTTCATCATTGATTATTGCTGATGGTTCTTTACAATCCATTTTGGGAAGTGTTGATTTATCTTTGACTGTTAATGGTATTACTAAAACTATTTCTGTTATTGTTTCTGAATCTATTACTACTGCAATTACTCCGGGAGTAGATTTTTGTCAATTATTTGAAATTAAAGCTGATTTTATTGAAAATTCTTTTGTTGCAAACTCTGCGGAAACAAATTTTTCAATGATTAAGAGTATTGATGATCTTAATAATGATCAAATTTTTGAATTAAATCAAGTTATTGATCTTTTTAAAACCTTATCAAATTCGACTTTAGGTAAAACTATTAAAGTTTTTCATTTAATTAATACTGGTGATGCTATACCAATTAAACAACGTTATTATCCATTATCTCCTGCTATGTTGGAGCATGCAAATAGAGAAATTGATGACATGTTAGAGCAAGGAATTATTAAACCCAGTTCTTCTTCTTGGTATTCTCCAATGGTTATGGTACGAAAGAAGTCAGGTGAATTTAGAGTTTGTTTTGATGCAAAGAAATTAAATTCTATTACTAAAAAAGATGCTTACTCTTTACCATTTTTAAATGATATTTTGGATAAATTAAGAGATGCTCGTTATTTAACTTCAATTGATTTAAAGAAAGCTTTTTGGCAAATTCCTTTAGACCCTGAGAGTTGTAAAAAAACTGCTTTTACTGTTCCACGTAGAGGATTATTTGAGTACACTGTTATGCCCATGGGACTTACCAACGCGCCCAGTACTTTACAACGATTTATGGATTCAATTTTATGTCATGATTTATCTCAATCGGTTTTTGTTTATTTGAATTATATAATTATATTTTCAAGTACATTTAAGGAACACATTGCTATTTTAAGAGAAGTTTTTAAAAGGCTTAATGATGCCAAATTAAATATTAATTTAGATAAATGTGAGTTTTGTAAACCTCAAGTATCATATTTAGGTTTTGTTATCGATAAGAATGGTTTCCATACTGATCCTTTAAAGGTGGAAGCTATTGCTAAATTTCCTCAACCACATACTTTTACAGAAGTTAAACGTTTTATTGGAATGTGTTCTTGGTATAGACGTTTCATTAATGATTTTTCCACAATTTTAGCTCCGATTAATAATTTATTGAAAGGTAAAAAAATCTCAGAAAGTTTTATGGAATGCCGAAGCGAACGATTCATTTTTGAAAATTAAATCTTTGTTAGTTGATGCTCCTATCTTAGCGAGTCCTTATTTTTCTAAAACGTTTTATTTACAATGTGATGCTTCCAATTGTTGTGTTGGTCGTGTTTTAACTCAAGGTGAAGGAGAGGATGAAGTTGTTATTGCTTATGGTTCTCGTACTTTAAATAAAGCCGAGCAAAATTATTCAATTACAGAACGTGAGTTACTAGCTGTTATTTTTGGAATTCAAAAGTTTAGACCTTATATTGAAGGTACCCATTTTAAAGTTATCATCATTCACTTATTTGGCTCAATAATTTAAAAGATCCCTCAGGCCGATTAGCCAGATGGAGTGTTAAACTTCAACAATTTGATTTTGAAGTTATTCATAGAAAAGGTAAATTAAATGTTGTTCCTGATGCACTTTCTAGAGCCCCCTTTGGAAGTTAGTTCTTTAGAATTTTCTGCAGTAGATTTAGACGATTGGTATAAGAAAATGTTAGCCAACGTTTCTAAGAATCCTGAATTATTTACTGATTGGAGAGTTGAAGATAATATACTTTACAAATTTATTTCAAATGATTTAAACATCGAATCGAATTTAGTAGAATGGAAATTAGTTGTTCCGAAATATTTGAGGAAAGATATTTTACAAAAATTTCATGACAGCACATTTTGGTGTTTTTAAAACTTTTTCAAAAATTAAAGAATTTTATTATTGGCCAAAAATGAAGTCCGACATTTCCAAATACATTAGAAATTGCAATATTTGTAACCGAATCAAGTTTTCACAATTTAATCATTATGGTTTTATGGGTAAAGAGAAAAATGTCTCTTATCCTTTTCAACGTATTTCTATTGATTTAGTGTCCTTTTCCAAGATCGAAGAGTGGTAACACAGTTTTATTAGTTATTTGTGATTGGTTTACTAAATTTACTTTGATTCACCCTATACGCAGTGCTACTGCTAAAGGTATTTGTCAATATATTGAAAATTATGTATTTCTAGTTTACGGTATTCCTCAAATTTGTATGGCGGACAACGGTCCTTAATTTAAAAGTGCACAATTTAAAAATTTAATGAGGTTCAATCCATTTGGTTCAATGCAAGCTATCATCCCCAAGCAAATTTTGTTGAGAGAGTTAATAAAGTAGTAGGTACTGCAATTAGGTCTTATATTAAAGATGATCACAAGGAATGGATATTGAAATTCACAAAATTGCCCATGCTGTTCGTAACGCTGTCCATGAGTCTACGAAATTTTCACCTTCCTTTTTGGCGTTTGGTCGGATAGTTCCCATTTCTGGAGATATTTATGGTCGACTAAAGGATTTTAAACAGGACGACTTATTTTTTACTAACCGTGAACAATTAGTTCAAGATGAACTTTCACCCGTTTTTAAAAATTTTAAACAAAATTTACATGCAGCTTTCGAAAGAAATTCAAAATCTTACAATTTGCGACGTCGTCTATCAAAATTAAACGTAGGCGATTTAGTTTGGAAAAAGAATTTTACTTTATCTGATGCGACTAGAAATTATAGTCAAAAGTTAGCTCCAAAATTTATTAAAGCAAAAGTTATTGAGGTGTTAGGTCCAACTACCTATCGATTGGCCACCCCTATTGATAATAAACCCTTAGGTGTTTTTCATGTTAAAGATTTAAAACCCCATTAATTCCTAATTATTTTTCTATTCCTAGTATTTTTGAGATTCTTACATTCTGGTTTTCTTATTTACATTTTAATTATTTTGATGATTTTTCAAAGTAATTTTATTTTTGTGCTTATTTCGCACATTATTTTATTTCATATTCTTGTGGCTTTGCAAACCACTTATTTTATTTTTGCTACATTTGTTTAGCACAATTGTTGATATTTAGATCACATCGTGCGATTGTTTTGCCGATTTTGGGACATTAGTTCTCAGGCAGATTATCTCCTTTTATTGGATTTAGAATTTGCTATTCTTACAATAGTAAAATTTAAGATAACCATTTTGAGTTTACCTCTGATCGTTATTTAACGTAAAATTTTCAAACTCTTAACCGCTGATAAGAAAACTAGTAATGATTGTATACATTTTTATTTTTTATTTGATTTAGTTATTTTGGTTTCCCTGAAATTGTTTTCGAAATTCTAGCTTTTGACGATTCCTGATGTGTCTAGTGTACTATTCTTGGACGGTGCTTGAGGACTTCGGTTCGCCTCGTGTCAACCTCGATTAGTTCACTTCCCGATTGTGACTTCCTGATTATGACGTTTTGGTAGTTTTAGGGGGGGGAGTTATGTTGTGTTCGTAAGAGTGCTTCATCCTTCTCTTTGCTACCTCATCTAGATTTCGACCTATTTACAAAACGTGCGTGTTAGTTAGGGGTATGTTTGGTCTTGGACGATGACTGTAGAACAATATAAAACCTGAATCTCGTGAAGGGTAGAGTGGCCTCTCTTGTTGTCCACGATGAATCATCCTGAGCTAATTTGCCATGGAAATAGTCGTATCTTTAGCGTTTTGATTTTTTCCCTTTTTATTTTTATTTGCATTTTATTTAGATTTTAGGTATTACTGTTTACATTTTGCTTGAATTTTAATTAACTTAACATTTTTTATTTCCTTTAATTTTAATAAATTCATTTATTAGCTTAGTGTTTGGAATCTCCGCTTTGGTGATCTCCGAGTCCAAATTTTAGGAGGGGGTGTGTAACAACCCATTTGGAGTTGTATTAAAATATACAGTAATTTAGGTTCTTCAGTCATTTAATTGTAAATACAAGAAAAATTTTAATTATTTTTGCATTATAGCTATAAGGTAGGCAACTTAATTTGCATTTTGGTGTAACTTAAGTGCATATCTTCTTAAGGCTATATACTTCTTAAAGGTTTATACTTGGCGTCTGAGATCTTTTTTATTAGTGTTACATTGCATTTTTATTATTTATGTTCAGTGGAAGTAATCAAGCCTAAATTGTGGTAATTAAGTAAATCAAAAGACTGAACCACCCTACGTTAATCTACCGACTGAATCAAAGGCATTATTTTTGGTGAATGGTTTGTATCTCTAGTTAGTTTAACGATTTGTTCGGAGAACATTTTTACTCTTATTTATTTATCTTATTATTAAATTTTACACCATTTACAACACAATTTTATATGATGTCTTTTGTTTGGGTACCGCAGCGTATAATGGAAGCAACAGTAGAATTTCTCATGCTTTCGAAATAAACAGCCAACATGTCAAAAGCTTCTATATTTGTAAGAATCATATTTTTTTAATTATGATATCGAAAATGACTACCTGGATAAATTCACAACTGCAACAAGTCTAATAATTTTTAACATATGTGATATTCTCGTATTAATCATAGCCAAATTGATTTAAACTGCTATGTAACTGCAAGAGTGTTACAATATACCTAGTATGGTTATCCTTATAATATGTGATACACATATCGTATTTTCAACATTTGTTTGCTAATATATAGTGTTTGATAAAAGTTATCGAATAGAAAGTTTTACTGATACTTCAATTCTTGTGTAGCGAAATTTTACTAGCCCAGTTGGAGTTTGACAAAAATGTTCACCGTTTACACGTTTCTTAAGGTATCTCGGGATAGAAACAAGGTATCGACATGCGTTTTCGCCATTTTGTTGCTAATTTGGTCTACTTTCATAATCCATTGTTAAAACGGCATACTGCCATTTAAAATTTCCAAAGAGAACTAGATTTCTAAAAAAAAAATAAATACCGTCCTTTAATCGGTACGTTATTAAGTTGTGTTGAGTGTATAACACTTACATTCGTGGAAAAGAACTCTTTTCAACAAGAGTAAGTTTGCGAAGATCGATTAAGCGGAACCGGTCTCACAGGCGTTTTTACATAACTAGGTTCCCACTATCCCCCACCTCTTATTTAAAAAGATAGACTAAAACTTGTTTAATAAAAAGTACGCAGAATTTTCCGTAGAATCTGATTATCCTGTTTACAATTCCCTTTAATTAGGCAAATTTTATATAATTTGGCTTTTTAAAATTTTGGTATCCAATTACGCCCTCGAGCGGTAGACTTACAGTTCTATAAATAAACTCCAGGTGTATCTCAAGTCCACTTTTGTTATAAAATTGTTTTCCCAAAACTGTACTATAATCCGATCTGAAGATCTAACCGACGGACGTTCTTATTTGCTCACTTGGTACATAAACAATGCTAAGTATTACGGTATTATCTGACACCAATACCTTTTCTTCAATTCAAATTTCGCGTCCTTTTCTGGAGCAAAAATGGCGTCAATTGCGGTACTCTGTCTATATAGGAACTCTAATAAAATGTTAAAAAAAACAGAATCTACACTCTAATTAGCGAAATCATTTAATTTCATGTAGATTTCATAGACATTCAAATAGTAGTTTTTAATAAAGTTGTACAAATTTTTGAACCAAGATGTCACCAAACCCAGTTGGCAGATTTATTAACATAAAGCTACCAATACCTCACGATGGCCATTATGTTAATTACCGCTACGCGCGTAGTACGTCAGTATTCACCTCTATCTGAAATGAAGCTTTAAAAGTCTATCTGATGTTTTAATTTGTAAATTGTAATCCATTATTATTAATTTTGTTAAATACACAAATAAAAAGTTTACATCGAGTAGGATTTTAACTAACATCTAGTTTGCTAGAGTAGCGCTCTAACCAACTGAGCTATCGAGATACAAGCCCCAATCGATGTAAGTAAATTTTGTCTTTATGTATGTAAACTGATGTAAATTTTAAATGTAATTATAATCCATTATAATTAAAAAATGTTTACCTTCCATAATTTTATAATTAATAGTATTTTTCATAATCTTCAAAAGTCTTATTTATGCTTAAAATAGTATCTTTTGGGGTAAGTTTCAATAGCAATAATTTCAACTCAAAAGATAAGTACTTTAATCGTGTATGATAATCGTTAAAGAATATGTTGTCGTATAAAGCTTTATGTAAGGTACCATTTCCCAATCAAATTGTCTACAAAATGTCCTTGAATTTTTACATCGCTTTTGTATCTTTATGATCATTATCGACAGTATAATACTTTTTTTAGGTTTCCTTTTATTTTGTTATCATGCAATTTTGACGTTTATTTATGGCTTTTCGACAAAAAAATAATTTAAGTTTTATAGTAATTGAATGAGATTTTGCAGTATATTCGAACACAAAATCGATTTTTTCGTTATTGTAGATTGATTATAAGTTTGTAACTGTTCAGAGTATGTAGAACACACGATATAGTCTTATTTTATCATTATACGTAAATTACATGCAATGTTAAATGGAGAAGTGTACAATGTATATCAATTTCCGTTACAGCGAACTTATATCTTAATAGATATCTATTGGGAAAGGGTAATAGGGTTACAAAGTTACCATTTAAACAAGAGAATAAACTGTAAAGTAACTTCAAATGAAAATTATGTGTTCAAATGTACATAATGCCAAACAGCTATTATTATTAATTCCTCTTTTTGAAATTCTCTACTTTAGAGTTATTCTCATCATTGTGAAAATTACTCACCTAAAAACGGTACACAATACAAAAAACATTTATTACCTAATATACTTAAGGTATTAGTTAGATTTTATACAATGATGTATTTACTAACCTTGTTATATGCTTGGAGAGCTTTTAGTAAATTTTCTCCTTTTATGTGACTGTTAGCTTCTTCATATCGTAGTTTTGCTTCTTTTTGTTGTATAAGTAACTTCACAATGGATTCACTACGCCCTCTTCGTTGACTTTTTGACATTTTGAACCATTATTCGTACCTGTAGAAAACATAATTATTTAATGAAGTATATGTAAGCTTAAATATTGCAGACAATTTCTAAGTAAACACTCATAATATAATGTATTTGCTGAAGTTTGCTTTAGAAGACAATACGTTGGTTGTGGATAATGTAAAACGTTGCTAGACTTCATTTTAATATATTTACTTTGAAGCTTTCTATTGAGACAAATTCCTTCTCTGAAAGACATTCTATATTGTTGCCTTTATTTGAATACAGGATATTACTTTATATAGTATGTATACTTTACAGTATAGGTACTCAATAATTTAAGTTTAGGTTGCGTGCTTGTAAACTTTTATAGCAAATTGTGTACTATTCAGTAAAATCTATCCTTTGTAATACTATTTCTTTTGGAAAACAAGTTTAATGATTGTTTAATTTACCATGGTTTACCATGGACAGTTGCATTGTGTGTGTTCAAAGCTAAATAAAAATTGAGGATATGAAACAGATTTCATATTAAAAATAATACTACTATTACTTTAGTATGTTTATGGAGCAATCCATTAATATTTCACGAATGTTTTAAGTTTGATGCTCTTACGCAAATCATATGTCTACAAACGCTTCGTTTCCGGCATGCGGGTTGTTAAAGTTTCATAAAAACCATTTTTATTAGTATCTAAAAAATGTATTGACCTCTTTGGCATTTCACAATTTCTTAAAAATGTTAATGAAGTATCTTTTACATTTATTGCAGTTGATTCTCTAATACCAAAGACGTGCCTGCAGCGCAAGCTGGTTAGCTTTTTTGCATAAAAAACATGTTTTGTTGTTTTATAATTTTTTGGATGATCCAAATAACAATACGAATAAAACTAGAAGGAATATTGATCATATGTATATATACAGGGTGATTTCACTTTATACGCCTAACTTCAGGAGCGGATTCCGTATTGAAAATTAACTATAGTTTGCCATATAAACAATATTCTTTGAAGGCTTCGTTTTCGAGATACAGGATCTTAAACTAACAATTTTTTTAAATATCTTCATAACGGTTTATTAAAATAATTCAAAATTTTAGGTGGTATTTTGATAGATTATGTAAGCCAGTGGCGGAGAAACAGGGTTGTCATTACTTTTTCCAAAAGAAACTTGTACGCTAGTGACGTTTTTCTCATTTAGAGAAAATTTTTGAATTTCGTGGTCATTTCAAAGTAATTGGTATAAAGGTATTTTATTTTTTTGATAAAATGTACGAATTTCCAGTTATTTGCTATTTTGTATGAAGCTACATAGGCATCTATTATTTTAAGTTTAGCAAATGAAATAATTTAAACTCAATTTTTTTTATTTTATCAAATTCAAATTTTTAACGTTTTCCAGGCAACCGAAAAAAAAATACATTTTAAGGAATTCCCTTCGTTAGCGAGTTAATATTATTTAATAACAATGAAATAATGCATAATTTACAACAGCTCTTCAAACCGATATCCTTCAACTTCAATGCACGTTTGACATCTTTTAATTAGATTATTAATATGTGATTCTATTGTGACATTATTCTGTCTTAGGATATCAAAGTTTTCTTCTATTTGCTGCTGTAAATCTTCCCGTGTTTGCACGGAGGTCCTATAAATTTCTTCTTTTAAATATCCCCATATAAAATAATCCAAAGGATTTAAATCAGGTGATCGGGCTGGCCACCTGATTGGTCCTTTACAAGGTAATCTTACTTATAAATCATATCTTGGTGGCAACCGACCGATCCATCTTCCGTTATAATTTACATCAAGCTACTCACAGATTTGCCCTCCATAATGCGGCGGAGCACCATCCATCTGAATCCAATTATTGTGTATTACATTTAATGGCATATTATTTAACAAGTCTTGAAAACCATTGTTTAAAAATTGATGAAATGATAGACTTAGTCTAAAAAATATGGTCCATAAATGGAATTATGAAAACCATCCATACGTTAGAACTAAATTCATATGAAAAGATGATGGACGAATTTCATGTGCCCATACTAGATTATGTGTATAATTATACCAGTAAAGTTGCATCTCTCCACAGCCTTTCGTGACTTAGTTTTCTGTTATTGTCGAACAATGGAGAATATTATCTTCTGAATTTGGTTGAACTCTCTAGCAATCTTTCCAAATCCATATTCTGAGAATTTTGATGAGTTAGAACACTGTATGGAATTTCATTTGAATCTTCGTTCATATCGCTGTTGTGTTTAATTTCCGTTAAAAAGCCATAAATAAAATGAATGTTTGCATATTCACGATTAGTAAAATGATGCGGCATCCAGTACACAAATCAAATAGTTTAATCAGTATCAAGAAAGTTTTAGTAAATGAAAGTTCACTCGCGCTCTATAATAACATTAACTATCTCGACACTGACATTTTCGGACAAGGCAAGATCACAGGAATAATAATAAATGCATAAATATAGCAATATGCATAAAAAATACCGTTATACCAAATTACTTAAAGATGATCGCGTTATTCAAAAATTGTCACAATATTATTGTTGTTATTATTTTTTTAATTATTGTTGTTAGAATCACACATTAGTAATCTAATTAGAAGATGTCAAATGTGCATTGAAGTTGAAGCATTATGTCATTGTTATTAAATAATATTAATCCGTTAACGAAGGCAATTCCTCAAAATCTATTTTTTTTCGGTTGCTTGGAAAACGTAGAAAATTTGGATTTGGTAAAATAAAAAAAATGAGTTTAAATTATTTCATTTGCCAAACTTAAAATAATAAATGCGTATGTAGCTTCGCATAAAATAGCAAATAACTCGAAATTGGTACAGTTTATAAAAAAAAAATACTTTTACAACAAATTACTTAAAAATGATCGCGCAATTCAAAAATTTTCTCTTTTCGGAAAAAAGTAATGACAACCCTGTTTCTCCGCCACTGGCTTACATAATCTATCGAAATAAACTTAGAATTATGAAAGACCCTCATTAGAAATACCACCTAAAATTTTGAATTATTTTAATGAACCGTTATGAAGATATTTAAAAAAAAATTTATTTTTATGGAAAGCTTAAAACTCTGTATCTCGAAAACGAAGCCTTCAAAGAATGTTATTTATATGACAAACTTAGTTATTTTTCAATAAGGAATCCGCTCTTGAAGTTAGGCGTATTAAAGTGAAATCATCCTGTATATATATATATATATATATATATATATATATATATATATATATATATATATATATAGTAACGATATTATAAAACATTTATACACCATTTTTGGCAAACAACAAGATATGATTGAGATATCTAATAGGATTGTGATTAATAAAGGAAAATTGCTTCGACTAGCAACTATGGGGATAGGGTTCAAGGAATTAGTTTTGTGATGTTATTAAATAAAACATTCATCTTACAATTTTTATAAGATAACTCAATTACTGTCTTGCAATTCAATTTTAATTCAAACTTAAATTGTTTCATTCAAACACCTTGTATTATAAGCAATCATATAACACATTACGCGCAGGCGGATATCTGTAAATAATGATGTTAAATATGTGCATTGTATGTTCTATGGCTGAACAACAAAATAAAATACGGTTACTGTAAGTATAATTTGATTTTTTTAAACTGAAGTAATATTATTATATAATTAATGATTCGCGTTCATATTCGCTGACTGGTATCTAATTTGTTCAAATTCTTTACACATGTAAACATCGATGATACGCATAATTTATAAACATAACCTAGATTGCTAATATATCTTACAGCGTTATTAATCTTCCTTCTGCTGCGGCAATCTCCAATTGTTGAAGTCCCGTTCTCCAAATCAGCTGTATTGTGCTATTCCACGAAGTATGCTGGCATAACAGTGATTGCTATCGACCATGAGCTTCTTCAGGTACGTTACTTCTTAACTTTTTCTATAAGCACTTTATTTTAAGATTGCCTAATTGTAATGCAATAATTATCTGCATTCAATTTTATTTATTGACTTTTTTCATAACACTTTATTTTAGTATTGTATAATTTTAAATACAATAATTATCTGCATTCAATTTTAATTTATTAAAAGTTTTCTAATTTCTATGAAATTAATAAACCCGATTTTGTCTTTAATTAATTTTGTTTATATTAAAAAAAATTAATAACAATATTTAGTAATACATTAGAAATATTAATTTAACAATTCACTTATTATTAATTACTATAACCTCACTTTTATTTCAGTCGTTTACTTTTTTGCGAATATGTTGTGTTTTTATATGAATTAGGTTATAAAAAACTTACCAATCTAAAATTTTTATTACATGCTCTAAACAAAAGTAACATGCTTTCACCTTCAACATTAATAAGAGACTTCAGAAAATGTATCATTTTTTTTCTAAACCACCAATTTTGATTGGATCTTATACACCATACAAACAAACCTGAACTTAATTCTGATTTGTTGAAGATATTTCTGAAATTTACAATTTATTAATTTTACAAATATCTTTGTTATACAAAGATGTATCTTAAATATATTATAAGCATTAAATTCTACATAAAATTTCTTTTAAAATGATACCCCATTTGCCCTATTTCGCTTTTAAACCACTTTGCTATGATAATTATCCTATTTATGCATTTTCACATACAGAAATTTACTTATATCTAACTTATTCTAATCTCCACAGGAAAACTATGGTCATAATTGGATTCTCTGCCCTGAAAAACAACTTTAACTTCAACACAGTCAACAATGTAAAATACTTCTCACAATCGGAGTTCAACATGTCCATAACCTATCTTCTCAACACATTTAGTTAATTTGCACCAACAATGTTAATGTATGTGGCTACACTTCCTCTTAACACAACTCTAAGTTACTTTTACACTAATTGTTCAGTATTATTCTTCATAATTTCATAAATTATATAAATCTTTCTAACATTGTCTTTATCGGTAAGTTTAATAATACAATTTATTCCGTCGACATGTTATCTAATACATACTATTTTCTTTTATTTTAGAAATGAAGTGGATTCTGCTGCCAGAGTAAGCTTTACCTTTTTCAAATGGATATGATGAACAATATTAAAGAAAATACATAAATTATATATCTTCCGAAGATGATCGGAAACTATTAATCTAAAATTTCTCTTGTACAATCATGATTAAAATAAAATAATTGTAAAAGTTGAATCATTTAGCCCACAATGTGCTGTACAACTACATATGTACTCAGTTGTATGTTATGAACCTATGTATCTTGCGATTTTACACACATGTTTATCTAATTTCAACAGACTAACTCTAATCTTATTATAATCTTTATTTCTTAATAACCATCATATTTAACACTCAAACATATCATCTCATATGTATATATATACATATATATATATATATATATATATATATATATATATATATATATATATATACATATATACATATACATATTGATTTTCAGGTTTCCGCGAGTGCTGGATATTAAGTTGGTGTTCTTCCGGGTTCGGTCTCGCGTAGATTCTATGACTATACTACGATACCTGGATGACACATTTGTGATTTGGACACACGGAAAAGAAAAACTGACCTCATTCCTGGAACATCTCAACACCATCCATCACAAGATCGCGTTCACCATGAAAGTGGAAAAGGATAAGAAACTGCCATTCCTAAATTTACTGGTGTATAAAAAGGATAATGGAACGTTGGGACACACTATAAAGCGGAAGGGAACACATACCAACAGGTACCTGACCTCAAATCGCACAATCATCCGGCAATCACAATCAGTGGTAAAGACACTGATAACAAGATTGAAACGGCTAACAGACGAGAACAACTCGCACCAAGAAACAGTTAACATCAGAACAGCGTTACTACAGAATGGATTCTCCAAAACAAACATATCGAAAGCAGAAAAACCAACATAACGAAAAGATGGCGACACAAACGTACCAGTAGTCAACTCCTCTCTACCGTATGTACAAGGTACGACAAACAGAATCGGAAAAATCCTTCGAAGACATAACATCAATACCATCTTCACAACCAACAAAAAGTTATCCAACGTGCTGCAAAACCCGAAAACTAAAATATAACTCGAAGATCAAGGAGTGTACGAGATTCCATGCCGGGATTGTTCACGAACACGTAGAAGTCAAACAAACAGGCGCATCAATGTGAGAAGGGAGGAACATCGTAACGCAGTACAAAAACACCAGAAAACATCTGCACTGGCTCAACATATAAAAGACACCTCACGCGATAGATTTCGACAACACAAGGATAATAATAAACATACAGTACCTATCACACCGGATTATCAGAGAAGCTATCGAGATCGAAAAACGACCATAATATTTGAATTTAGGAGACCACACTCAGAGATTACCATCGACCTGTAAGCCTATTTTTGGGAGACACGCAGTCACGAACAAAACAGAAAGGAGAAATCAGTTAGAGAAAGGAGAAGAAAAGGAGAAAGTGAAAGTATCAGCATAACCAATAACCAGGGCATCGACCAAGAAAGTCAGCATACCAATACCTCTGACCATCAGCGAGGACCTCAGTTCCGTTCGAGTTACTAGTGTTACCAGTGTGTGTGTAGTCTGTCCCAAAAGTTTAGAAACGCTCAATTATCTCAGTTATTTGTTGTGACACAAATGAAAATTGAGGCGTTCACATTAGCAATCACGCTCTGCCCAACAAACATATTTTCTATGATGCAGTGTTGCCGCTTCTACTAAAAATTAAAAGCAACTTTGATATTTCAAACGGAACACGATGTATATTATTCAATTTTTTAATGTCTGGAATAAATCTAAATACATCTTATGGATGAAGTCACATACCTTTTTAATTAATGTAAACATTCTTTGATATACATCTAGCTATCGGAAATGTTTATTTCCATTATAACATTATACAACTTACTATCGTGAGATTACAAACAACAAAACTATACCAACATACAGTAAAAAAACACCTAACAACCATTTACAATTAAAATACATTAAAGTATCAGCCATGCCATTCGTGATGCTTTTATACAACTGATGGAAAATATTCTAGCTTAGAATAGAATGCTATGATAATATATATATATATATATATATATATATATATATATATATATATATATATATATATATATATATATATATATATATATAAATTTAATGCGATCCATTATCAGTTTTATTAAGTGTTCACTACGATATGGTATATTCTTATGTATAATTGAGAAATGGATTATAATAATTGTACTATTTCCTAAAGCATGTCATTATTAATATTATACCTACATGAATGCAAACAAAGAACATTTTAAAGGTATTGTTCTCACGATAAGATGTAACTGTATATATTACTTAATTTGCTGATATCCGATCTCTTGTTCAAGCTGTTAATTTCAAAACTTATACAAATCATTTCTAGGAACAGACGTTTTTGATAATTATTAGCACGTTTTAAAATTTTAGTATTTTCGAAATCCATCATGCGTCATTCATGAAGTCCATGTTGTGCTAGGGCACAAGAATGGACATTTCTATGTATATCACTTTCATGCGATGTTATTCTACCTGATAGATTTCTACCCGTTTGGTCTATATAAATTTTATCACAATTTCTACATTTAATTGATTACACTGCATTGGATGATTCCATAGTTATTAAAATAGCCAATAGAAATATAAAAACGGTATCCAACTTGTACACTAAATTGAAGTCACCAGTCACCACTATGGAATCATCCAATGTAGTGTATTCAATTAAATGTAGAAATTGTGTTAAATCTATCAGGTAGAATAACATGGCATAAAAGTGATATACACAGAAACGTCCATTCTTGTGTCCTAGCAGAACATCTACTTAATGAAAACCACATGATGGATTTCGAAAATACTAAAATTTTAAAATGTGCTGATAACGATCAAAAACGTCTATTAAGTAATATATGCAGTTACATCTTATTATTAAAACAATAGGTTTAACATGTTTTTTGTCTGAATTCATGTACGTGTAATATTAATAATAACATGCTTTAGGAAATAGTAGAATTATTAATAGTTATTAATATTAATAATCCATTTCTCAATTATATCTAAGAAGGAACCATATCGTAGTGAATATTTCATAAAAACGTTGATAATCGAACGCATTAAATTATATACAATGAGTCCCAGAAGTGATATCTAAATTCATTTAAAATTCAAGGGTCTAGTTTTTGGAGAAATGGTCGGACAGGTCGATTTTTATTTTTGACTGCGGTTTTTTTAGTGGTAAAATTTTGTATATAGGGTGGCCCAAAATTAGTTACGACCACCAACTTGATTTTGTCAAATGTAAACACCTGTTTTTTATTTCATTTTCTGAATCTGA
Organism: Vesta saturnalis; assembly: GCA_036346205.1. NCBI lineage: Eukaryota > Metazoa > Arthropoda > Insecta > Coleoptera > Lampyridae > Vesta > Vesta saturnalis. The sequence goes on along the minus strand of JARFJB010001112.1, from coordinate 264,788 downwards.
TTTGAATTCTGAGTAAATCTCATGTACCATGTCCTGTACCTATAGTAATCAGATCTCGATATATTTACGAAAAAAAAATAAAGATTGTCAGTAAAAAACTATCAAAAACACTTGTAAAATAATCGTATCCAAGGTGGTCCATAAACAGTAGGTACATGTTTTCTTTCTGTGGGGTTATCTCAAATCAAAGGTATATGTTGACAGACCAAACAATCTGGAAATATTGAAAGAGAAAATCAGAAGAGAAGTGCGTGTCATAAACCCAGAAGTGGTTGAAAACGTGCAAAGAAAGTTAATTCATCGGCTTGGCTATTGTCAAGCCGCAAATGGTGCACATTTGATTTGATTTGTTGTGGTTTTTGAATAAATATTTCCTTTTGACAGAAAATAAATGGCGCCTTCCTTGATACGGTCTTAAGTGTTGATACGTTCAATTGTAAATTCCTCGAGGTCTGTTGACTTTAGGTATAGGACATTGTACATGAGATTTACTCAGAATTCATAGAAGATTCAGAAAATGAAATAAAAAACAGGTGTTTTCATTTGACAAAATCAAGTTGGTGGTCGTAACTAATTTTTGGGCCACCCTATATACAAAATTTTATCACTAAAAAAACCGCAGTTAAAAATAAAAATCGACGTGTCCGAGCGTTTCTCCAAAAACTAGACCCTTTAACTTTAAACGAATTTAGACATCACTTCTGGGACTCACTGTATATGTTATCATATCGTTCTATTCTAAGCTACAGTATTTTCCATCAGTTGTATAAAAGCATTACGAATATCATGGCAGATACTTTAATATTTTAATATATTTTAAGTGTAAATGGTTGTTAGGAGTTTTTATTGTATGCTAGTATAGTTTTGTTTGCAATCTCACGATAGTGAGTTGCATAATGTTAATTTAATTGTAATAGCTTATGACGTTGCAGAGTGTCTTGATAATGGAAATAAAAATTTCTGACAGCTAGATGAATAAAAGAGTGTTTACATTAATTAAACCCTAATTAAAATTGACTGCAACCTCAGTTTCCTGAAGAACAATATATATATATATATATATATATATATATATATATATATATATATATATATATATATATATATATATATAGCCTGTTTCATAGTAAGCGCCTTATTCTTTTTAGCCACACTGTGGGTACTACTTTCAAAATATTTGGCAGTAATATGTTTCAGGACATTCTCTACACGATGGTGATATCAGATTTTCAATTGAACGAATTATTTCAAAATGGCGACTTTCAACTTTTTTTTAAAATGGAATGCAATATTTTTTTTATTATTGAGAAAGTAAAAAGAATGTTTTCACGATCTCAATAATAAAAAAAAATTGCATTCCATTAAAAAAAAAAGTTGAAAGTCGCCATTTAAGTACTTTAATAGTTATTTAAGAAAAACTTATTTGCAGCGGCGTCCTTTAGGGGCTCACATCTCCGTAGGGAGGGTCTGGAGGAACAAAACTTAAAGGAACATGTCAAGTTACTTTTCGGTTTCTATCTAAATCGGAGAGATTTCACATTTTTCCCTATATAAATATATAATATATATATATATATATATATATATATATATATATATATATATATATATATATATATATAGTGTGTGTGTGTGTGTGTGTGTGTGTGTGTGTGTGTGTGTGTGTGTGTGTGTGTGTGGTGTGTGTGTGTGCGTGGTGTGGTGCGTGGTGGTGGTGGTGCGTGGTGTGTGTGGTGTGTGCGTGGTGCGTGGTGCGTGTGTGCGTGCGTGTGCTGTGCGTGGTGCGTGTGCGTGCGTGTGGTGTGCGTGTGTGGTGTGTGGTGTGTGGGTGTGGTGGTGGCGTGGTGTGCGTGTGGGTGTGCGTGTGCGTGGGCGTGTGCGTGGTGGCGTGGGGTGGTGTGGCGTGGCGTGTGGCGTGGTGCGTGTGCGTGGTGTGCTGTGTGCGTGTGCTGTGGTGCGTGTGCGTGTGCGTGTGCTGTGTGTCGTGTGCGTGTGCGTGTGTGTGTGATGCGTGTGTCGTGTGCGTTGATGTGGTGTGTGTGTGTGTGTGTGTGTGTGTGTGTGTGTGTGTGTGTGTAGGTGGCTCACCGCACACGACACGCTTTCTCCTCGAAAAACGGTAAAGTGTTTTTAAAAGATTTTTTGTAGGTATGACGGGAACCGTTTGAAGTAAAATTTTCAAATATTTATGAAATCTAAAGGACAAATAAAGGTGACTTACTGTTATGGTTCCTATACCTAACATCAATAAGTTTTTTATTTTTAGATTTATAAAATTGTAATAGAAAATTTAAAAAGAAAATAAATCTGTTTTACCCTCGTTTCTGAAATATTCTTAACATTGAGATCCTAAAGTGATTTCTTTTACGACAGTATTTCGTTTTTCTTAAAAATTCATTTCTCTCCCTGTGAAAAAGTAAACTAACGTTTTAATCTAGTAGTGCATGAATGTTTTACACTCGATCTTATTTTTGTCCAAATATCAAGTAGCGGTAGACACAAAAGGAACAATTAAATTTTAATCTAGTAGTCAAACGTCAATCAATGCAATTTAGTTGTCAGTGCTTGTTAATAACAATTGTGTTATTGAAGATTATAATTATTAATTCAAAATTAATTGCACGTTTTTAAAATGCCGTTAAGTTATACGGGAGACAAGTTAATTGATATACTCCTAATATTTGGAAAAGCAAATGAAGATCCTTATGAAGCAGCCAGATTGTACAGAAATAAATATCCAAACAGAAGGCACCCTGAACATCGAACATTTACTAAATTATTGGAGAGAACGCGTGAAACGGGAACTGTGGATTATAAGAAACCAGTACATGAAAACCCACCTGCTTGTAATGACGACAACGATAACCAGGTAATGCTACGCATTATTGAGAATCACCATGTCAGTACTAGCGAGACTGCAAATTTGGTTGGAATATCGCATTGTAAAGGGACGCCGTCAGATATCCCAATTTTTTATTATTATTAATTAGTTTCCTAAAGTTTATTAACAAGACGCCGTCCTTTATCAAAATTTTCCTGTCATGATTAATTATTTGCTAAGTAAAATACCAGTACTGATATAATATTCACGGAATTTATTAAGATAAAGTGACTCGCTAAATGCACAGGTGCAAGCAATTATAGACATTCGTAGAAGTTCTAGTGAAAGTTAAACATATTTTATAACGTTGCATAAAATTACACAATAATTAATCATGCATCCTCCCTCCAGACGTAAATCTCAAAAACGTTTAAAAGTTTGTATACGTCAGAGCATCTTCCGCCAATACTGGCTTACGGAATCTCACCACCAAAGTTTCGTAACCACCCTCGCGAATTCTTTATAAAAACGCGGCACGCGCTGCTAAAACTCTCTAATCTAATCTGAAAAGTATCTAATCTGAAAAAGACTCTCTTTTTAATAAACCTTTTATCAATCTTTTATCAATCTCGCGGTACGAGAAGAATCCTAATAGAAATCGTGTGCTCTATCGTCGCGTTCGCGCCGACTACTACCGTTTAAAACCACCAGCCTGTAACCTCCGTCGGAAGTAGAAATCGCGACTCCGCGACTGGATAGCCTCACCGAAGTCAAAGGGTTATAGTTGCAGAGATATAACGTTGAAACTACGTAAGTTGAGATACCTGGTGATAGGGATATGCAGGGTTGTAAGCCCGACATACTCTTTCATTACTAGACGCCTACACTGTGGACTTTGAAGGGTAGTTGCTCGACATTCCATTGACCGACGGAGATCCTCTTGTTTAGTTTAACGGGTGGTTGCCCAGATTGCTAACAAAGGAGACCCCCACACACACACACACACCTACACTGTGGAGTTTGAAGGGTAGTTGCCCGACATTCTACTGACCGACGGAGATCCTCTTGTTTAGTTTAACGGGTGGTTGCCCAGATTGCTAACAAAAGAGACCCACCTACACAAATTGACACTAACAATAAAACAAAAACACCTCGACAAACGTACTCGCAACCGCAGAGTACCTGTAATTAAAACCTCGTCGGGAGATTAAGTCGAACACCTAGTTTACACCGTTAATCCAGTAGTATAGAAACGTAACCGTAAAAACTAGACGTGTTCGTCATTATTAAATTATCGCCTGTAATAAAACCACCGCCGCCACCACCGAAAAACGTAAGTTGCACCGTTTGCAATTAATAAGATTGTTACCTGCAAACCAGAAACTATCCGATAATATATTTCGTGTTAAATAATTAAAATCATTATTGTTAGACGCGAAAGATTCACTTTAATAGAAAACGAAGGTTTTATATTGTAAAATCGGCCAACATAACAAAAGTATTTTTATTTAAATAGAAACCTGTGTACTAAAATAATTAATATAGGAAAATAAACAAATGATCAGCAGCTACCGTATAGAAGCTATTTTCATAAGAAAAGCTTTCATTTATTTAAAAGGGCAAAATTGAATGTAAACGTGAATGAGTTTATTTTCATAAGAAAAGCAAGTATAAAATTAGATTATTCTTATACAATTGAGAACCGACCGCTTCAAAATATCCATTATTTCTTTAAAGGAAGAGCATTGAACTGGGTGTTTTATCGCACACGTATTTATAACAGGGTTATCTTGCTACCAACTTCTGTAGTTTATACAGTTAATTCAAGTAAAATTATTTATTTTATTTCGGCAGTTAAACAATATAAATTGAAACCAGTCAAAGGACGTAAATTAAAAGTCAAAACCCAACCCTTCTATTAATGTTACATTGCAGAAACTCCAGAGGACCACCTAACCCCCCTGCCCGGGACCAACCAGGAAAGAGTATGTGTACTTGACGATCCAGCCAGGAAAAGGAGGACCATCGGAAAATATATTTTGTATTTATATCTTAGAAGTAGTTTACAGTAACGGAATTAGTTTTATAAAAAGATAATAGGGAATAAATGTATATAACCTTTTTGATCTATTTTGTTCAAAGTGTTGAGAGCCTGAATAACAAACCCCGATCCTTATTTTGCAAGTACAAAATCCGACTGAGCTAAAAGGGCAAAGTGAAAATTATTCATTAGTAGTAATACACTTAACAGTATCGGTTAAACCAGTTACGTCATTACAGCATAGTTCAGTTTGGAGGATAATAAAAAAAAAATTCACCCATTCAAAATGATTCTTCACCAAGAATTAACCGAAAATGATTTTCTGTAAAGAATTAATTTTGCACAATGGGGTTGACAAAATAGAATCTTTTCTAGCAACGTTTTATTTTCGGAGGAAGCAAGTTTTCAAAATGATGCTGTTGTTGTAAGACATAACATGCATTATTACGATAATGTAAATCCACACTGGACCCGTGAGCGACGTTGTCAACATCGATGGAGTTTAAACGTGTGGTGTGGAATTATAGGACAACACAATGTTGGGCCAATATTTATTAATAGACTAACTGGAGAGAATTACCTCAATTTATTATAAAATGAAATTCAAAATCATCTAAATGAACTCCCACAAAATATCAGAAATAATCTGTGGTGGCAACAAGATGGCGCTCCAGCACATTATGCCCTTCCAGTTATAATCGATACGAGAACCGTTGGATTGGTCGTGGAGGACCAGTTGGTTGGCCACCTAGGTCACCTGATATGTCACCACTGGACTTTTTTCTCTGGGGGTATATAAAATCCCAGGTGTACATTGTTGAACCAATAACTATTGAAAATATGCAAGAGAGAATTAGTACTTGCATAAACGAAATTTCTCCGGAAATTGTTCTTCGATCTATTGGCTCCATTGGACGACTTTTCAGCTTATGTATTGGAAAACAAGGAAAACATTTCGAGCTATTTTTGTAAACACCTAATTTTTATTCGATGTAAATTTTTAATTTTGATTTTCAAAAAGTTGATGTTTATTACAAAATAAAGTTTAATTATTTCTTTTGCGTCTACCGCTACTTGATATTTGGACAAAAATAACATCGTGTGTAAAACTTTCATGCGCTACTAGATTAAAATGTTAGTTTGCCTTTTGATAGGGAAAGAAATGAATTTTTAAGAAGAAATATTGATGTTAGGTATAGGAACCATAACAGTAAGTGACCTTTATTTGTCCTTTAGATTTCATAAATATTTGAAAATTTTCCTTCAAACGGTTGTCCATTCAATCGCGTTGGCAATACAAATGGTCCAATCAAAAAACTGCCAATGACTCCTGCTCAGATATTAATTGATTGAAACTGATGTTGATGATGCGAAACAATAGTTGCATGAGGATTTTCATCAGCCCATACGTGTGAGTCGTGTAAATTAGTGATACAATTTTTGGTAAAAGCTGCTTCATCTGTGAAAAGAACAGTGCTAATGTAGTTTTCATTATTTTGTTGCTGATCCAATAGCCAGTTTGCGAACTGCATTCTACGAGGAAATCTTCAGGAATCAATTCATGCACTTTTTGCAAATGATATGGGTCTAACAGCTGTTCTTGAAGAACTTCATGAATTATTGTTTTCGGCTTATTAAACTGTGCGGCTAATTTGCGAGTACTCGTTGCAGGAGTGTCATCTACAGCATTCAAAATATTTTCTCTAAGTCCACCGTACGCACTGTTCTTGTTAGACCAGCATCAGTGCTTTTTTTCTTAAACATTCCTAAAGTTATAAAGAAAGTCAATATTATTACCTTAGTAACCGAAATCATTCCCCATTCTCTCTTAGACGTTGATCAAAGCATTGCAAGAGGCAAGATCATACATGAGATGCATATCTGCATATTCAATAAAAGTGAATTCCATATTTCGAATAAGTTTACAATTCAAATCATCAGAAATCCAAAAATCAGTAAATTTAAAGTAAATTAATGTCGATCAATGTATCAGCGATGTGACAAATGTCAAGTTCTAAAATGCAGGTTATTTATTTATTTCGTATCATAGGAATGTTTGACATATGTTTTTTTGAGTGGAGATAAATAAAATGAACAAGAAATAAAATTATACCTCGTGGGTCAATAAAATCACTTAAGTTTGCAACCTTTTTAAATAATTAATATGTTTAATTAGGTTTTCATAATTCATTATGAAAAGAGTGTTTTCTCGTAAAAATTCGAAAAAACACTGGCTTAATTTTTTTTAATAATTTATTGATAACGAAATATTAATCCGTTAATTTTTTTTTCTCGAAAATTGTTGATTTTATCGATATTAAACAAGTATACCTTTTTTTAGGTAAAGGTTCAAGCTACACAAAAATATTTATTTTAGATCTTTATCATATAGGGTGTTAAAAATGTTGGCGTTAAGGTGTATAACTAAGTCCATCCCTGGTAAACTAAACAAGCTAAATATGTTCAAAGGATACTATTTTAAGAGGCCCTTACTAGTGGCCATCACACTGAATTTTTATTAAATTATATCAAGTACTTTAAAAGTTATTCAAGAAAAACTTATTTCCAGCGGCGTCATTTAGGGGTTCACATCTCCGGAGGGCCTGGAGGAAATGTATAGGAAATTGTCATGTTATTTTTTGTCTTCTATCTAAATCCGAGAGATTTCCCACATTTTCCGGACACATATATATATATATATATATATATATATATATATATATATATATATATATATATATATATATATATATATATGAAACGCGTAAACGAAGTGTAGTATCATGTAAGAAAATTGACGTCGAGGTGTAGGTTGCGAGAGTAGAATATCAATTTACAACGGGAACTGTGTGTGACTAACCTACACCTGTAAACATCGATTTTAAGTATCCAACTCTGTTAAGTACCTTTAACCACAATTGGTTAAACTAATCAATAATTTGTGTTCTACCAACACTTTAATCCTGTTTAAAATGAGTTAACGGAGTTTCAACTACTCGCTCGATTTAGGACGGTTTAGTTTAACTAAACACGATTATAGCAAGTAGGTCTTGCGTGTTGGTGAATTTCATCGATTTATTTTTGTTTGGTTTTAAGATAACCTAGCTCTTTCCTCTGTGGGAATATATTTTGATGACAAATTCGCATTGAACATCAACCAGATATCTGCAATAGCTGCCGCCTTATCTGATTTCACCCTCTCACTTCTTGTGTTTTCGTTGTCAAATCGGATAAACCGGCATATCTCACGAAACCTGTTCATTCCCATTGCTGCTCTATAAAGTGGATATGAGTCAGGCTTCCACAAAACTCTGACATGTTCAGTATTAGAATGATGAACACCCATTGTTATCAGTATCCCAATGTAGGCGTAAAGTTCACTTTCGTTCAAATGTTTCCACTCCTTCCTACGTTTTCCTACGTTATCTGTATTCCATTTTTGGTAGACACGATCGGCTTTCCTATTAGCTTCTCTTACAATTATGTCGACAATAAGTTCCGAAAAAATACATTTGAATGTATCCGCAACTGACAAGTGGTTCGTTGACGGCGCGGATCCAGGCCTATGGCGGATAATGTTGCGTTTTTGAACTCGAGTCGCTGTCGGCGGGGTCTTCTTCCATTTCGTACCATCTTTAGCTACCACAAAGGATTCCGGCGCAGCATCGTCGTTGTCTTGTTCCTCCTCCTCCCCTTCAGACGAACTTTCCTCCAGTAATATCTGATTACCTTTGTCGGCAAAAACATCTTCCACGTCCGATAAATCTAAGCCATCGTCCACTGTAGGCTGTGGTGATATCCATTCGTCCTCAGAATCTTGATTGTCATATTCTCCATCGCTAGAACAGGAATCGTCTGCTGTTAGGGCTGCCAAGTAAATTTGTTGCTTCTCATAAGTAAGCCTAGTAAACAAAAAAGTCTTAGTCTATATTTATCGCATTTACAAAATATAGCAAACATACCTTTTATATTCTGCTGCAGATAGTTCCTCCATTCTTCAAAATAACTTTTTCAGCTGGTCTAAGTAAAATACCGAAACTCACTTTACACTTCAAAGTAAAGAATATTAGTGATGTGAAATTGGATTTCGCATTGCATATAAATACTAAATTAATTTAGATTGATAAAGATTTAATTGGATAATAACATAAATTAGTCATTTACACTATTGTTACAAACCCTTTAATTGACATTCATCACAGCGCATTAGCCAGAAAGTAATGAAAAGGTAATTAGAAATCATAGATAAGTTAATATGCCTAAATATCTTTTGCAAAAGTGCACTTACTTATGAATTAGCGATAATTAGATTAAAAATGTATCATTATGATAAGCCTAACGAGGTATTTTCTAATTGTAAATACATTTTCTGTTGAAACGTAAAGCAAATATGTTATTTCTATGCCTTTGTAAACTATATTATGGAAAAAACCTAAGAAAAAGAAGCTTATACCATGCAAAATGTATGTAGGTACAGCGGTACCTGATTGTGCACAATACGTATGAAAATTATACGCGCACATGACGGTTAATAATTCATTTGATAGAAAATTTATCTGCCTACATTTTGAAGATGCACATATATATATATATATATATATATATATATATATATATATATATATATACTTCAATCTAATGTAATGGTAACAGTAATAACAGTTTATTAAATTTTTCTCAAAATCACATTTAACAGTTTGGAGTACAATTATATAGGTGTACTAAATAGGACCATTATCCATATTCAACAGACTTTGTTTATATAAATAGTTCTAAAGAAACGACTATTGATAAAACTAATCCAAACTAATTATAAGAACGTAAACATGTAGTTCCCTAGAGAAACCAGCAACCCCTTAATAATTGTAGTATAAAAAAAGAACTTAAAGATAAAAAAAATAAAAGTTAAACTATCAGACAACTTGTTTTCAATCACAAAATATCTCAAACATTTATCAATAATTTCATGAATTACTGTGAATAAAATAGTATACAAACCACGGCGAAAATTTAACTTCGCTGTAGAGAAATAGCTCACCTCAGCCTAACAACCTCGGTACTGTCTTTCTCTCAAGAGAAATTAACAATTTTCCACCTTTGTATGTAATATACTATTCTCGTTTGTCCCATATTTGATTTTCTGTCACTTTTAATCCCGGAGAGGTTAAATAGCACTATACCAGGAACTGAAGTAGAACATTTAATAGCTTACGCACGGGCAACAACTGAAGGTTACGTAAAGCCCTGTGTATAAACGCTATTTTTTGTACAGAGGAAATTATAATTTATAGAAAATTATTTAAATAACGTATGTAACAAAAGTTTTCGTAAAAAGTTTACAATCTCAATATCCATGCTAAATAACTTCGAATTTAGTCGCCTTTGGAATCAAGTGTCAGAAAATAAATTAAACTTCAATGTGTCATGCTATATTTGTCAAATATTAAAAAGTTATGGTGTACAAACTCGATATCCGAAGATCTGTGTACAACTTAGTTGGACAGTTTCCAAAACGTGAAATTGTGAATAAATTTAGAGGCCAAAACGTAGCAGTTTCGACAATTTATAAAATCATAGCTGAATGTGAACAAGGTATAGCATGTATAAACCTTTCAAAATCCGGATGGCCAAAAGCTGTGACTAATGCCGGCTCAAATAGGTTGATGGAAGCCGCAAAGGATCAATTAGGAAAATCCACTCAGAAATTAGGTCGTAGGTTTGGAGTAAGTCACATGACCGTTAGTCGAGAACTGAGCAGAAGGGGACTTACGTATCGGAAACGGAAGAAATGTCCAAAATACACCAATGAACAGTTATACAGAATCCCAATATGTGGCCGTGCATTAAGAAGACGCCACTTCACAGCTAACAAAGTTGTGATTATGGATGACGAAAAATACTTCACGTTGCCTCATTTGGAAATTAAAGGTAATGACGGGTTTTATACAGTTAATAAACAGAATTGACCAAATAAGGTGAAATATAAATCAAAAAAGAAATTTGAAGACAACGTGTTAGTCTGGTGTGCCATATTAGCTAGAGGAATTGCAAGACCTTACGTTGGTCGTGTTAGAGGTGAGGCATTGGATTCGAATATTTATACTGAGTGGTGTCTTTCCAAATTGGTTGATTTTATTAACACACATCACCTTAACGATGATATTATATTTTGGCCCGATGTAGCATTTTGTCACTATTCTAGAACAACACGAAATTGGTTAGAGACTCATAACATCCCATTTGTGCCCAAACATGACAACCTCCCAAATGTACCTCAGGCTCGTCCAATTGAAGATTTTTGGGCAATATTAAGTATAAAGGTTTATGATAATGGTTGGGAAGCCCAAAACGAACAATAGTTACGTCGTCGAATCTTCCAAAAAATTCGCGAAGTAAACAACATCATCGTCCAGAACATGATGCGACAGGTTAATCGAAAATTTCGTACCATTGAAGACCATGGCTCTTTGAGTATCAGTTAAATTGTGTTTGTTAAGTACCTATTAAGGAAAACGTTGTTAAAAATATTGTTTGAATACATTTCACCATTTTCTTTAAATCGTTCTTTAATTTTTTTCCGAAAACTTTTGCTACATACGTTAACATTTTCTGAGAATCGCTCTATTAATGAGAATTATTACGCAACTCGAAACCATGCGTTAATAAGGTCTATTAATAAACGATTTTAAATGAAGTTGATAGAAGGTTGATTTGTATGAAACAACTAACAACCACCGCATTACGTCACAGTGACTGGAACTATAAAAAGAAAACAATTCAGGCGTTTTGTAGTTTCACTACGAGTTGGCAGTTTGGTCGACATATACTTTTCACTTTGGAAAAATAGGAAGAAAGCGCTGAAAAATATTGTAACCATCTCAAATATTAATGCGCGATTAACGCTCTGACTTTTCTAATGCTCGTTAAAACGTCTCATCGTTAATCTCCTTCATTAATAACGGACGTTTTTATTTTTAACGAAGTTTCTTGTTCAAATATATTAGTGATGAGAGTTGATGAACGTGGCGTCATCAAAAAGTATCGCAAATAATCGATGAATAGTATTGGTTAAGGAACACGTTTCAAACGAGTTTGCTGCATAGTTAAAAGGGTATGACAAATTCAAACAAAAATTTAAAGTTTTTTAAAGGTCCTGAAATAAAATAATGATTGACATTGTTAATATTATTAAAAAAATTGTTCAATGTTCATCTTCATTGTCTAGTGAAGTGAAAGATTTACATAGCTCGTACTCGTCAGATTATTAGAATTAGAAAACAAATCTACAAAGCATGTTAAAATTAAAAATTACATACCGTGTGTTGTATATAGGTACACCGACTTTATATCTCATTTTAGACTTACTCGAACTGTTGTATCGTTACCACAATACTTAGATAGTAACATAGTGAACTTGTTCCCGTTTCAGAAGTGCGTGTGTGCGTGTGTGCGTGTGTGCGTGTGTGCGTGTGTGTGTGTGTGGTGTGTGCGTGTGTGTGTGTGTGTGTGCTGTGTGTGTGTGCTGTGTGTGTGTGGTGTGTGTGTGTGCATGTGTGGTGTGTGTGTGTGTGTGTGTGTGTGGTGTGTGTGTGTGTGCTGTGTGTGCTGTGTGTGTGTGTGTGTGTGCGTGTGTGTGCTGTGTGTGTGTGCGTGTGTGTCGTGTGTGATGTGTGGTGTGTGTGCGTGTGTCATGTGTGGTGTATGATGTGTCGTGTGTGCGTGTGGTGTGTCGTGTGCTGTGTGTGTGCTGTTGTGTGTAGATGTGTGTCGTGTGATCTGTGTGGTGTTATGTTGTGTGTAGTGTTGGCGTGTTGTGTATGATTTTCTAAGTGTTGTGTGTGATCACTGTGTGCTGTGTGCCTGTGTGCGTGTGTACGTGTGTACGTGTGTGCGCGTGTGCGTGTGCGCGTGTGTGCGTGTGTGTAAAGAACTTAAGTGTTAGCTCGAATTTTTTTCAACATCTGAATAGGTTTATAAGAAATATGTAGAAGTATATTTGAAAGACAAGTTTATTTTACATAACTTTTCTTTATAAAGTTTGTTAATATAAACGAAACTAAGTTTAAAAATAAAGATCGGCCATGTTTATCTGTGTGCGTGTGTACGTGTGTACGTGTGGGTGTGTGTGCGTGTGCGCATGTGGGTGTGTGTTCGTGTGTGCGTACGTGTGTGCGTGTGTGTATGTGCGTGTGTGCGTGTGTGATTCCTAAGAGCACTTAAGTGCTAGCTCGAAGTTTTTCAATAATCTGAATAACAAGTTTATAAGAAATATTTTTTAAAGACAATTTTATTTTACATAACTTTTCTTTATAAATTTGTTTGAGTGTGCGTGTATGCGCGCGCGCTCGCGTGTGTATGTACGTGTGCGTGTGTGCGTGTGCGCGTGTGTGTGCATGTGTGGGTGTGTGTGTGTGTGTGATTCCTAAGAGAATTTAAGTGTTATTTCGAATTTTTTCAATTTCTGAATAACGGTTAAGTTTATAAGAAAATCGGTGGAGATCTTTTTAAAGATAATTTTATTTGACATAACTTTTCTTTATAGAGTTTCTTAATATAAACCAAACTATGTTGAAAAATTAAAAACTTGTATTATAGGTATTTAATAGAAGTGTGCAGATTTGAATTTCTTTAAAAATTAGCATCTATACAGGGTGAGTCAGCGACAAGTTTCATATTCGATTATCTGTCACAATTGATTTTGCCGAAAAATGCCAGAACAGGTCGAGTCTTGTTTTAAAGGGGACACATTTTCATGTGAGCATTGATTGGAAAGCTGTTGTCATGGGGAATTCGCGACATGACATCTGCTCCTTCCATGACCATCCAAAGCTAATAAGCGAATAATTAGCCACTTCATCCATTGTTCAAAGTATTCAACACTAACCTCCATACAGAAGTAAAACCTAGTTTTAGATTCCCGTAACTACTGTAAATAATTGGGAACTGTCGAGTAAACCTTATTTTTCAAATACCCGTATAAGAAAAAATCCATAGGTGTCAAGTCTGGAGATCTCGCTGGCTACTCAATGGGACCCTTCCTTCCAATATATTGACTTTAAACGTTGCGTTTAAGAACTCTCTAACTGGATCAGCATAGTGTGGTGAAGCTTGATCTTGTTGAAAATGAATATCAACTTTGGAATAATTGGGGTAATTTTCAATTGCCTCCATCATGGGTTCAATATGACCCCCAACAAATTTAAATAATTATCTCCATGTAGGTTATTGTCAAAAAAAATTGGATCAATTATTTTATTACATGAAATGTTATAATAATTAACAAATAGTTGTCTTCAGTATGAAATAATTATTATGTGCAACGAACATAAGGTAACTTACCAAAAATTCCTGCCCAAACGTTTAACTTTTCAGGATATTGTGTATATGGCTCTCTTGTTATTCTAGGATTACTATCGTTCCAGTATCCACAATTATGTCGATTAATATTTCCATTTAAGATGAAAGGACTATCGGGCTATCCATCAAACGTTGTCATAATGTCACAGAATTCCAGTCGGTGATCATCGTCATCTTCATTGAGTTCACGCACAATGTAACGGATGCATGAGAAATTCAAATTTCGCGCTAAGTTATATGATATTTTATCGTTACATGATATTTTGTAGATTGAGAAATGATTCTTTGTTATTTAATATTGAGAAGAAAAGCTTGAATTTACTTCTGTAAGTTATGTATATAAGTATGAAAATATAAACTTTCACCATTATCACACATAATAAAATACTTATCTTTTTTTGAGTTCTTTAAATGGTGTATTTTAAATTATACAATCTAAACGTTTCGATAACACTTACAGTTATCTTCATCAGTAGTAATACCTGTTAAAATTGTTAAAGATGTTCTGAACAATTTTGTCAAAGTTGAAAAATTAAAACATAAACATCAGCCTGCTATCAACATAACAGTTTGAGAAACGTATAAAGCTAACTATAAAATCAAATTTTAGTAAAGAATAACTAGGTGATTAAAAATTAAATATTGTTAAACTGTCTTAAAGATGACAAATCAGAACACTTTCTAACAGCGAAAGCTAACAATGAAGAATGTCAGCCAAAAAACACATTTCTGTGCTGATTTGTCATCTTTAAGATAGTTTAACAATGTTTAATTTTTAATGACCTAGTTATTCTTTACTAAAATTTAATTTTATAGTTAGCATACATTGTTGGAAATTGCATAATTACCCTAATAAGATATTATTATAAAAATTATCGATCCTATTGTTTTAAAATGGTCATGTGCTATTGGGTACGTTCGGATGATCTTTTACCTATACGTTCATGTTTACTTTTAGCTAATTACCGTGTAATTATATAATCCTGTTAAATTTAATATCTAAAAAATTGATTACCAATATAAATGGTTAACATAATTTCTTTTAAAAAACACTAAATCATAAATTTTATAACACGATTTTTAAAACACACATGCTGAATTAAAAAGAAAGAAAAAAAACAGTAGGTATTACGCAATTCTTAATTAAAAAAGTAAGGTACTAAAAGATATCTTTATTTATCAGAATAGAATGGTTGGGTAACAGGCGTTAAACAATAATTTGATTATCTCGTCATTCACAATTAAACATGTACTAAAATAGTTTTTTACAAAATCAATCATTGATAAACTATGTAACCTAAAATATAGAAACATTAACGTATAAAGTGCGCACACATCCGAATTGTAGTCTTGCAGTATTGTTTTATTGTATACGAAGCATCTGGAATTCCTCTCTAGGAAACGTAAATGATACCCTTGCGGTGCTCGTCCAAAGGAATCAAAATACTCTCCGTTACCATTCTCGTCAATGTAGATAGCGGTCCAATGCTGACCTGGTTTGTTTGCAGGATCCGTGTTTACGATAATTGCACACGGCTTAGGTGCGTGTCTCGGTAGATGATTAGAAGCACATACAAGCCGAAACACATTCTTCTTGTGGCTGGTTACCGATTTCAAGCATCTCAACACTTCTACCGTATACATCTTTGGAATCGGTATGCGTTCAGTCTTGCAGTAGTAAGGCGTTTTCCAGTGCACACATAGGCCCAGTGATGTTATGGTTTAAACAGCTATATGCTTTTGCTTCCTTTTTCAACTGTTTAATCGACGGGCAACCAGTCTCCTCCAGGTTTACTATTGGTTTGTTAAGGAACCTTAAAAACTGTTGTTTTTCACTGCCCTTAGCGTGAATTTTGTTAAAAGGGCGCAACACTCTCATCAACTTCTCACGGAGATTGTTGTAGTGTACATGACCCGACCACAATTTCCGCCCCTGATAATTAACCTCTAAAAATTTTATCTGTTGTGACATGGATCTTGATATAAAGTAACCTCTAGGTGGTTTTATTAGCATCAACGCTAAACGACCATGATCTGTAACCACGGCTATTTCTTTCGGTATGAATTCGTTGTTAACACCAATAAACCCTTGTACATCCAAGTATGCGTCCATCTTCTTTCGGCTGCTGCTGTACACTGAAGATCGCAGGTTGAGCTACCACTTTTAACAGCTAAAATTCACAACGACGTTCCGATGTTTATCGATCTCGATCACGTTATCGAATTCTGCACACACCAAACAGTTAACGGTTACGGTGAGCGCTTCTTCAAACCCGATTTCCAGCCGAAGGGAGCCATTTCTAATTAAATTCCAGTGCTTACTAGCGTTTGAAGCGTTTGCGTTAGGTCAAAGGCCATTAAACAGTAGCCGTTGGGGTAATCACTTCTCGATATATCGTTACCTTCATTCAAAAAATGAATACCCGTACCAGGGAATAAGGTGTGGTACGCTCTTACATATAAACCATTAGCTGTAAAGTCTGGTTGTAAGGCCTTCGATGCAATTTGTTGCCCGTCAATATATAACGTAGTTAATATTACAGTGATGAAAATTGAACAGGTTTGAGCGGTAATCACCGTTGAAGTCTTTATTTGCTACAAACCCTACGATGCATCGTTTAGGTAACTGACCAAGGAAAACATTATCCAATGATTTTCGCTGTATACCTGCAGGTATAGATAACACTTTTACGTCGGTCCTTGTAACAGGGTATTTTGCGGCAGTTGTTTCTAAAGCTTTAGCCTGCGCAATTAGAATAGTTGGATTGATTCGCATACATCTCACCAGCAAACTAGCGTCTATAATTCGCGTCTTGTAATTTGAAGCGAGCGCCGCCATTAGGATTGATCGTACAAATTTAGCTTTTAACTCAATACCACCAATCCGAGTGCACGTGACCAATCATCTCTATCTGTTTCCCGGTAGCCGCAAGTGCTTGACGTTTTGAGAAACCGTTATTTGCGTTTCCCAGTGTATTCATCTGTCCAGCTGTATCATTGTGCCATAAGGTACATTCTAGATGTGAACTCTTGGCCTCCTTTCCATAATTTAGCAGCGTTTCGATATATGAACGGTATGCGTAGGTGTTGTTCGGTTGTGACACCATTTTCCGATTTAAGTAAACCTCCACCTGTGAGAAAAGCGAATGCATCCAATTGTTTACCGGTGCTACAACATCAGCGTCTGTAAGTGCTGTATCATCTTGCTTTAGAACTTTAGCTGTGATGTACAACATGGTCTGGTTTAAATCTATGTAATCGTTTTCATTTCCGGGGACTACAAATTCTATTGGGGCGTCATCACTCAGAGCTGATAAGGGTTTGTAAAATATCCATTCACCACTCTCGATACTTGTCTGCGTCGACGGTAAAGCGAACAAATCCAATTCGAACTTGATGCATTCACACGATTGGGTATGTAGAAAAGCCATTATCTTCAAAATATATCGTCGTAAGTAGGCTTCTTCTTAGCAGCAGCTCTCGGTAGAGACTGGTTATTATCGAACAGACGTACTCTTTTATAACCCGAACCCTCCATCATTTTATCGATTTTCTCGTGGGCTTTAGGCTTAAGGTTTCTACCTGCCTCGTGAAATCTTTCTTGAAACGAATCTTTAATAGGTCGATCCTCTATGACGTCACCAAGAATATTAGCACCCGTTCTAAGAGTTTCTTTTCCAATAGTCTTTGCGCCAGACTTAAATAACGGTATTATACTTTTAAATATACCACCTAACCAGCTTCCTATTCCATGACCACGTTGATATGGCGCACCTCTGTAGATAAAGCCGATACCGTTACCGGCCTGATTCATGTAATATTGCTGATAAGGGAAACCATTAATTGTACTTTTTTAAAGTGTAGCTTCAGACACGGCGTTCCAAACTCAAATGGTATTGCTGCACCCGTATCTGTTTTTATATTTATTTCGATGTTTTCAAATTCCCGTGTCATCACCAGTAAGTAGTGTTCAGGCGAAAAAAACACATCTTTATGACCCCCGTAAGCATAGTTAGTAGTAGAAGTAATGTTTATTATACGCATAAGCGGAGATAAAACATCGCCCATAATTTGCGGTTCAACGATGTCGCAATAAACAAACATCTGAGTTGGTAATCCTATCCAAATACTAGCGGGGTGAGGGGGTATTGGTTCTGTAGCTATGTTCTGATACAGACGATAACACAATTGTAAGGCTAGACGTTGTGAGAATCCGAATAGCGAGAGCTGAGTTTTTAATTTCGTAGTGACGCGCTTAGTTAGATTATGATATTCGATTGTTAGCAATTTACTTATTAGTACATGGTTATTTAGTTCGCTGATAATTTCTTCTATGTTGGTATAATTTCCCGAAGCGAATCGTATCACGTACCAGCCATCTTCCATATAAATGATCTTCTCGTTGTCGCGTTTAAAATATTCTGCGGCCTTTTTTAATATCGTTTCTAACACGTTCTCGCCAGGTGGCTCTGTTCTATAATAAATTAAATTATCTGTTGCACTTACAGCGGCAAAAGAACATGGGTACTGAATTTATGATATCCCTACAACCCACGACCCCGTTAATCTTAGCCGCTTTGGCAGTTGCGTAATAAAACTTGACGTCATATTACTTGGAAAATACGTCATAGAGCTATTACTCAATAAGGTAAGATAAAACTCCATTTTATATATCTCTCAACTGCGAAGCTAACACCCAGCTATTAAATTTGTCACTGTATCCACGCCACTTGACCAGGTATTGTTTATATCGCCCATGGCCCTTCTCTGCTAGAATCTTATCGACTTTGAATAGAATACCTTTATCAACCGCAACAACTTCGATTATTCGATAAACTGGTGGTCTTCTTTTTATCACCGCACTAATTGTAAAAACTTCCTCGCTCCAGTTCGTTTCATATCCCTTCTCAAAGGTGTACTTAGTTCTGGCGATTCTGACATGCTCACCGTCTTTATATTTAGGACGGCGTACTGGAACTAAACCTTTCGCGTACAGGTTATTCCACACTTCCAAAATGTTTTTATCGTTTACAGCCGCAGAGGCCATTTTTATACTTGAATGAAGGCTATTGTTGTAAGCAGTCACAAATCTTTCGAGTACATCAATATACCTGTAGGAATTTTTGTAAGTGAAATAACGCCACATCTTTGTTTTCAGTGTTTTATTAAATCTTTCAACTACAGATGCTTTTACATCAGGGTTATTTGTTACATAGAAATTGGTATTTTGTTTCTTGAAAAAGTTTTGTACACTGCTCGTCACAAACTCTTTGTCTTTATCCGTCTGTAGATTTGCCGGTGTACTGTCGCAATCCTTAAAAATATCCGCGAATGCTTCAATTACAGATGAGGCTGTCTTCGTTTTAAGTGCTCTCGCCCATGCCCTCTTGCTAAATACATCAACTACCGTTAGTATGTAATTGTACCCGCTATTGTGTTTACTTAAAGTTCGCATATCACAAAGATCCGCTTGCCACAATTCGTAAAGGTTACTCACAATATATTTATTTCGTGGAAACTTTTTCTGGCGGGTTTATGTACAGTATAAACTTCCTGTGTCTGTAGCCAGTTTTTTACTTCACCATATCTACCCTTTACAGCATTAGTTAAAGGTGTTATACCAGCGAACCCTCCTGGGTGAGAGGGATCATAGTATACAGCATCCATGTTATGGCCGCCACGAATCCCAATCTAGCGAAATCCCTCTTCTTCTTCTTTGAGAGATTCTTCTCGGTGTTTCCCGCGTTTCACTATCAGCATCGTAATTCTCACCTAAAGTAGTGAGGGTCCGTTTAACGCTGGGTGATACAAAAACATCATGCCTTTGCGTATTTCTGATAAACTCTCGTGGTATATGTTCTCTTTAATGTACGTCGCAAACTGACGCCAACAGCGCGGGTTTGTAGTTTTTCGTTCTCTTAACGTCTCGTGAACCAGATCGATAATGTTGGAATGTGGTATGATCTCGCCTTTTATTGTGACAGTACCTCTTTTATCCCAAAAAAACATCGCTGCTCGTATTCAGTATACGTAAAAAATCCGCGTCTTTTCTCATATATGAAGGTGAAAGCGTTGATACTATCTCGTCGTCTGTCAGACCTTTGCGTTGCGGTAAATCTCTAATATCATCAGCAACAGCGTCACCGATGAATGTTATGGTGGTGGGCTGACGTAACTAATTGGAAAAGTGTAGATACCTTTAAAGAACTTGGTTGTATTGCTGCCATTTGTCATGGTCGGTCATTTTGGTTTTTAAAACTTTACCCACATCGTTACCCAGCTGCGTTAAAATGTTATTTTGTGTAACATCTGGTGCCTGTAAGCGCTGTATAAAGTCAATCGGTAAAATAATCATCTTCTTCAGACTGTGATCCATCGTTATTGCAACAGATTACCTAGGATTCCGCCGAGTCTTAAAGTGTGCTTATGTTGAGAGGGTCGCTGCTTCTGATCAGCTGACAGAGGTACACGACCTTTTAAAATGTTATGTGCACTCTACCTGCTTACTATCCAAACATTTCAATAAAGCGGCATGTTGACTTTTACTTAATCTGGCTAATGCATGCAGGATATAAGTCTCCAAACGTCAGCCATCGTATATGATGTAATCTTTATGACTGTGAGACTTAAACCCTTTTTTCGCTATATATACCTGGCAGATACCTTGAGGCCCGAATATGTTTGTTCTTTAACGTAGCACATCCGGTGTATTCTGTTTTAAATCGAACAATAAATATCCGTGCAGGCTTGAGTAGCATCTTGGCACGCCACTTCTAAAAATTTTGGGTTGTCCGACGAAATCTGTCTTGCTAAATGCTGTATCTGAGCTCTGTCACGTGGGTTCTTAAACAAAGTTATGTAGTGTGAGTTGAGCGAAATATTCCACTGTCCACGTCCTTGATGAAATATGTTCTGAGTTAAGGAAAACACACTTAGATTTCGATGATGACAACCCTTTGTAAAAATATCAACCACAGAGCTGTTAGTTTCGCGCATTAGATCGTCAATTATTATTAAGACAGGTTTTTCCCCGTCAAACTGTTCCATATCAGGTAAACCCTTTTGAAGTTCCACAGAGAGATCTTTGAATAAAGGCTGCCACTCACCGTAAAACCAGATGTTTTTTTCAAAAGCTGTATCGCAGGCAGTTTCTATATTTTTTAGAAAATCCACGATAAAATACGATTTCCCACAACCCGACGGATCCTCAACTATCGCCGTAAAGGGGTGCTTAAACTGAACTTCCATCTTGAATCGCTAAACGATACTAACAGATACTCTACCATCAACTTCGTTTAAATAGACTAAATAAAAATCTTTTTCAATCAGAACACGTGCAATTGCCTAACCCCCAGGGGTAATGCTCTTAATACAACCAAAAGAACCTTAATTAGGGTTAAAGATTATCATCAAAAATAACCCTAAGACCAACCTCAAGTCCAAGACCTAGCCCCAGTCCAACACCAACCCCGAAGTCCAAGACCAGCTCCAAGACCTAGTCAAAGTCCAAGACCAACCCCAGGTCCAAGACCAGCTCCAAGACCTAGTCCAAGTCCAAAACCAACCCCCAAGACCAGGACCAAGACCTAGTCCAAGTCCAAGACCAAACCCAAGACCTGCATATGCCCCTCACGTGAGCAAGTACAAAAATTACTGTCAAAAAGGCTCTTAATACAACCAAGAATGTGAAAAGGGCCTCCGAAAAGAAACCATAGGGGTGTAAAACACGGTCTCACACGCGAGCTGTCATAAAATAGGGTGAAAAATCGCGTCCTACGCGAGGACGAGTAAAAAATAATTAGGGATGAAAAGCGCCTCCGAGAAGAAACCATAGGGGTGGAAAATACGGTCTCACATGTGGGTGTGTAAAAAAAATTAGGGGTTGAAAAAGGTTGAAACCATAGGGGTGGAAAATATGGCCCCCCACGTGGGGCATCCTTGTGACGCCAAAATCCAAGATGGCGGCCTACTACTACTTTCGTTGTTAGATGTCTGCCTATTCACAATTCTGCTACCTTTTTCCCTCGTCTCCTCTTGTTTGTTTTCTTCTTTTACATATTTCTTCTTTCCCTTTAGTCCCCCTACCCTTCTCCCCCAATTTTTCTTCTACTAGCCTGTCATTTTCCTTAACTCTATGCATTCTTTCATCATATGTTTCATAGTTTCCATCCTTTTCCCGCATAACTCACAGTTTCTTTCTTCGTCCTTTCTTCAACATTTATTTCCCGCTCTTCGTTTTCGCATCTGAACTTCGCTATCATTTTCTTCTTTTCTCCTTTCAAATATTCTGGTATTCCTTCTCCCTTAATGTTCTTATAGTTTGCATTATATTTTGATTCTTTTATTTTTGTCCACCTTTCTTGTTTTTATACATCCCTGTCCCTTCTTGTTATGTCCATTCTTACTTCCACTCCTCCCCTTAATCTCTTCACTTTTTCCTTCGCATACCCATTTTTTTCATAGCATTCTTTTTCGTTTTCTTGTCCAGGTTTAATTATTCTTTATTTTATTTCTTCAATATTCTTGTAACAATTTACACTTCGTTCTTTCTCTCATTTCCTACTCGTACTTTATTGCTCTGCTTTCTGCCTCTATCGTCATTTTTCTTCTGGTGCTTCTTTTCTGACGATATACCCTGGTGTTTCTCTTTCCTGTCCTAATGCCCACTTCCAATATTTTCGTGTAGCCCCTCCAACCTCTTTATGCTTCGTCCACTTCCACACGTTTGCCCTATGCAACATCACGCTTTTGATTTGTTTGTCGAATAATAGCTTCCTTTTTCCTAAGTCTATCTCAAAAAATATTTCTCCTACACTCCACACTTACCCACTAATTGATTTCCTTTTCTCACTCTTTCCTTTATGCGTTTCCTATATTTGTTGTCTTGTCTCATCGCTATCCCAAGTATATAAATTCCTTTACGTGCTGTACTTCCTACTTCCTCCATTTGCACTCCTAGTTTTTCCTTCTTCCTCCCCCTTTTCTGAACGCTATTACCTTCGTTTTGTTTACATTTACTACCAGTCTTTCCCTTTCACGGATCAGTCCACCATCCTTATCATCTCCTTTATTTCTTCTTCTTCCTTGGCTAGTAACACAATATCGTCCGCGTTCCCCACCACCAACTTTCCTACTTGCTGCCCCCTCAATGTCTCCTCCAGGTCCCCTGTGTATACACAGAAGAAACTCGGGTTCAATGGGCTCCTTGGGTTAAGCCCTTTCTTGTTACAAATTCTTAGCTCAGTTCCCCATTCAATTCTACCCTGCTCCTCGTTTCCTCATAAATTTACTCCATCCTTTCTATCAACCTCAGTTTTATCTTTTTTTCTCAAATATTCTCACAGCTTTTCCCTATGGATTCTATCGAATGCCGCTACTAGGTCTACAAATATCGGCATCATTTTCCTCCTTTTCTTCTTTAGTTCCTTGTTTGCTATATGCCTCAATATGTGTATTCTATCTATCGATCTCCTCCCTTTTTTAGGGAAATTTTAGGTGTAGTCCTAATAACATTTATTCGTTATGTTTTTTTGGTCGCTGAATACGAATCTGAGGTTTTCTGACAGATATTACGCTCGGAACATTGTTTTTTTTGCGAAAAACGTCCAAATTTGGTAAATTTTTTAGGTTTTTGGACCAAATTACGGTAATTATGCGTTTTAGACCATGCTTTGCAAAATTAAAGTAGACATAATTTACTACAAGTTTTCTATATAATAATTCTTTCTAGGACCGACTGTTCGTCGCTAGAGCGCAATAAAAAATGGCTAGAATTCCCATACATGTTACAATTTTGACTATTTATGATAATAAACACAACGAAACACACAGAAAACTAAATAATGTGTCCGCTGACCACAAGCCTCACCTGAAAGAAATATCTGTTTAAAATCAAATCGGAAAAAATTGGAGACAAAAAGAGTCAAAAAACGTAGAATTACTTATAGTTATATTTAAATTAAGATTACTTGATACATACAGCAATTGTATAATGAAATGTACAAGAAATTGTTTTGATAAAGGTAATAATCTCATGAACAGGTATAGGTTGGTTGGTAGGATCATGAAATTCGATCTCTTCAGGTTGAAGATCGGCATTCCATCCGCCCCTTTTTTGTAGATGGGCCCGAGATGATATAGGCAGTTGATTCTTCATCCTCTTCCTCCTGAGGTTTCCTCAAGGGTAGGACACTGAAGACCAAGTACCTATGGAGATCCAAATCTTCAACCTCGTCCACTTGTTGGTCACCGATGCGTTGCATGATCTGTGAACGCAGTTTATGATTCGATAAGTGTAACTATGCCCCCCTCTCCCCCCCCCGCTTTATGCAGCTTCAGCTTTGTGCGCAGATTTTGGTGCACTTGCATGTTTCCAACATAAGCAGTAAAACGGCAGTATTTAGCGTCTTTTTAATTTTTGGGAATTCTGGACATTCTTGCAACGTTATGAAATCTGTTTAACTTTTACTAGAACTTCTACGAATTTTTATGATGCTTTGCACCTGTGCATTTAGCGCGTCACGTTATCTTACTAAATTCTGTGAATCAGTACTGGTATTTTACTTAGCAAATAATTAATCATGATAGGAAAATTTTTATAAAGGACGGCGTCTTGCTAATACACTTCGGGAACTAATTAAAAATAATAAAAAATCGGGATATCCGACGGCGTCCCTTTACATACCCTCCTTTCGTCGGGGTTTTCGACGTCCGTCCTCTTCACCTTGATTCGGGTGCCGGTGGGGGTGAAGATTCCGATACGGCGGCGGTTTTGGCGTTTTCGTGCAGATGGTCCTCTCGGCGGCTGTTGTGCGGGTGGTGGCATTTGGTGGCTGTCATCGACTTCCTGCAGTTGGATGTTTGCAAATTGGCGGGTGATTCCATTTGTTTGTCGGAGGTGTTCCGGTGTGCCTGGCGTGCGTGGTCTGCCGTTAGTGTGGAGGCGGGGCGGCGAGAGTTCCCAACTGACGTCCATGGGCGTCGGTTTACGAGGGGCGGACGGTGATGGAGTTCTCGGCGTCGGCGTGGGCGGTCGGTTCTGGATGGGTGATCGGTCCCTCTCAGGAGAGTTATTTAGTAGCGCTGGGCGGTGTGATAGGAAGGCGGCTGGTAATCCTTCGGTCCCGGGTTGTCGGTAGCTCTTCGGTTGCCACGGGGTTATTTTCGGGCGACATCTCTTCTCTGGCTTTCGTACCGGTGCCATTTTTGTATTATCTCCGTCCTAGTATCAATTTCTCTATTTATATGTTCATTTAAGCGCGGGTAATCGATGACCGTTAATTTTTCGTTGCTTTCATTGGTTACGCGCGTCGCCTGGTTCGTGACGTCAGCTGCTGTCTTCAAATCCTTAACGTGTGTTTCTCCCGCGGATTTTTGCGTGCTGGGTTCTCGGAGTTCTACTATCACGGGCGATTTTATTTTGTGGATCAGGTATGGTCCGTCGTACTTTTCCGCTAATTCTTCTTCTATAAATTCGTTGAGCACGGGCAGCTGGTCCTTTTCTAGTCCTTGGATTCCGCTCAAGCCTCCTTGGACGGAGCTTTGCAAGGGGATCCGTATTCCTGAAATTTCTAGTTGCTTCTGGTGTACATGGATAGCGGCCTGGAGATGTTCAAGTACGTCTAATCCGATCACGATGTCGGTGGACAAATGCGGTATGTAGTAACCTGGTAGCTGGAGCGTTTGTTTCTCTATGTCGGCGGGGAAAATGTACAAGCCGTGGGTTTCTGCGAGTGAACTGTCAGCCAGGCGTACAGTTGCGGTTTTTAGCGTGCTCGGATATACTTGGTTAGTGATCAACAAGTTCTTTACTTTCTCTCCTATATACGTTCTCGATGCTCCGGTGTCGATTAATGCATTAACAGGTGTATTCAAGATTACAATCTGGAGAAATAGTCTGTCGTCAGAGGGACGGCGTGACCATTCATCTGGTTTTCTCTGGTTAAATTGTGCCACGGTTTGTAGCCAAGCGTGCCATTCGGTCGAGGACACTCTCTTTCCAGGTCTGGAAGCCGGGGTGATTAAAGTTTCCTGGTTGGTCTTTACCGGCGTGAACAGTTTTCCGACTTCGGGCAGGGGCAGTCACGGGATAACACATCTATCTTTCCACATCTAGAACAAAATGCCTTGAAGGGACCTCTACAGTGAACCTTCAGGTGTCCTGGTTTTCCACATCGCCAACAGACGTCTTGTCTATTGTACGGGGTCGTCTCTGGTGCTGGTCTTCTTACAGTGACAACGGTAGTTTCAGGGGACCGGGCTGGTGGTTTATCGGTTGCAGGAGTTACGCCGCTGAAATGTACTTTCGGTCGGTTATAGCTGGGAGACGGAGAATGCGTTGTTGGTGGTAGCATTTCAAATTGCGTAGCTAGTTCCAGGAGTCCGGTCAGGTCAGTAAAATCGTGCTGTCTTATGTAATATTTGTAATCTACCTTCAGATTATCGTAGATTCGCTGTAGTTGAGCTTCCGGGGACATGTTTCCATGACGTCGTGTTAGTGTCAGGATGGCTGTAACATATTCAGAAGCTTTTTCTCGCGGTCTTTGCAATCTGTTCCTTATCTCTTCTTCCAATTTGAATTGATGACGTGGCGGTAAGAATTGTAATCTAAAACTTTTAAGAAAGTCTTGCCAGGTCGTCCAGGATCTTTGATTGTTTCGGTACCACAATAGGGTTGGTTCTTTTAATAGCTCCGGGAGTGCGAGTAAAAGATCGTTGTCTGCGATGTTGTAACATGCTTGCAATTCTTCGATTCTTTCAAGGAACGAAATCGGGTCACTTATCCCATCATATTTTACACCCCATTTGCGTATACGATCGCAAACGTCTGCGCGTCTGGTTTCTGGGTGGCCTAATATTTTCTGTCGGTGGTGACGGTATTTGAACGGTGGGTGTAACAATTGTGGATGTGTGCGTGACTTGACCTTCTCCGGTGCGTATGTATTTCACTAAACGAGCTCTTAGTGCCTCGACGTTTCCACCAGTTTCCAGTTTATATTTACGGGCTTCTTCCGTTAACTCTTCCTTCTTCAGGTGGTAGATCCATCCTACCTTCGTGTCCGTTTCTTCTGTATTCTTTGGTATACTCATTCTGAAATAATTTGTTAGTATTCCTGAAAAAATATATATGTAAAATTAATTATATGTTGCCCGGCTTCTAGTGTTCCTCGGTTGTTTCTGTAACAGAATTTATCTATTGTTCAATGTGTTTTTTTTCGGAGCCGCACGTTCGGGTGCCAAATGTACGATGTCAAACGTAATGCCTCACTTTTTCGTTACATTTACTTTAATTATTACCACTAATTAATACTTCTTACTTTTCCTTTTCTAGCTTTCAGTCGGAATTTTGTACTTACAAAATTGGGATCAGTTCGTTATTCAGGCTCTCAACACGTTGAACAAATAGACAACAAAGGTTCATATACATATAACTTTATTTCCTATTTATTACACTTCTATATTGTATGGTTATTTAATTTTCAACTAAGATATAGATACAGGTAAATATACTGAACTGTGATCCGGCTCGAGTGTCCAATATAACGGTTAACTCTCTTTGTTATCTTTAAGTAGACATCCTTCGTCCAGGTACTAATGGTTAGGTGGTCCTCTGAGTTTCTGTAATTTAACATTAATAGAAGGTTTGGGGTTTTGACTTTTAGTTTACGTCCTTTAACTGTTTTAATTTATACTGGTTAAATGTCGAAATAAATAAATAAATTTTACCTAAATACGTCCCTGTATAAAATACAGAAGCAGGTAGCAAGATAACGCGGTATAAACTCGTGCGCGATAAGACACTGAGTTCAACGCTCTGCCTTTAAAGAAATAATCAATATTTTAAAGCGGTCGGTTAAAGTGTAAAGTTTTATACCTGCTTTTCTTATGAAAATAAACTCATTCACGTTTACATTCAATTTTTGCCCTTTTTAAATAAATGAAAGCTTTTCGTTTATTTAAGTAGCTGGTGTACTTCCACCGGCGTATTATTTGTTTACTTTTACGAGATTAATTTTAGTATACCGGTTTTTATTTAAACAAAATAAAAATTAAAAGCTTTTATTATGTTGGCCGTTTTTAAAATATAAAACCTTCGTTTTCTATTTTAAAGTAAATTCTTTCGCGTCTAACTTACGTTTTATGGTGGAGGCGGTGGTGGTTTGTTTTACTTTACGGTGGTTATTTAATACTGACGGACACGTCTCGTGTTTACGGTTACGTTTCTATATTACTGGATTAACGGTGTTTACGAGGTGTTAGCTTAATCTTCCGGCGAGGTTTTAATTACAGGTATCTGGCGGTCGCTGGTACGTTTGTCGAGGTGTATTGTGTGGTGGTGTTTGTGTAGGTGTGTATAGGTGGATCTCCTTTGTTAGAAATCTGGGCAAACCACCCGTTAAACTAAACAATAGGATCTCGGTCGGTCAAATAGAATGTCGGGCTACTACCCTTTAAACTCCACAGTGTAGGTGTGTATAGGTGGATCTCCTTTGTTAGAAATCTGGGCAAACCACCCGTTAAACTAAACAATAGGATCTCGGTCGGTCAAATGGAATGTCGGGCTACTACCTTCAAACTCCACAGTGTAGGTGTGTATGTCGTAACAGAAGAGTGCGTCTGGTAACAGAAGAGTACGTCGGGCTTACAACCCTGCATATCCCGGTCACCAGGTATCTCAACTTACGTACTTTCAACGTTAGATCTCTGCAACTCTAACCTTTTGACTTCGATGATGCTATCAGGTCGCGGAGTCGCGATCTCTACTCGGACGACGCTTACAGGCGGACGGTTTACAACAGGTAGCAGTCGGCGTGAACGCGAATATATCTCTATATATCTATTACGATTATAACGACTATGACGATTATTATTCTTCGATTATATCGACTATTACTCTGATTATATCTTTTAGCAGCGCGTGCCGCGTTTTTATAAAGAATTCGCGAGGGTGGTTACGAGACTTTGGTGGTGAGATTCCGTAAGCCTGTATTGGTGGAAGATGCTCTGACGTATACAAACTTTTAAACGTTTTTGGGTTTTACGTTTGGAGGGAGGATGCATGATTAATTATTGTGCAATTTTATGCAACGTTATGAAATCTGTTTAACTTTTACTAGAACTTCTACGAATTTTTATGATGCTTTGCACCTGTGCATTTAGCGCGTCACGTTATCTTACTAAATTCTGTGAATCAGTACTGGTATTTTACTTAGCAAATAATTAATCATGATAGGAAAATTTTTATAAAGGACGGCGTCTTGCTAATACACTTCGGGAACTAATTAAAAATAATAAAAAATCGGGATATCCGACGGCGTCCCTTTACATTCTTTAGTGCTCTCTAGCGGCGTAACGGTTGGTCGTAGAAAGAATTATTATATATGAGACTAATAGTAAATTTTGTCTACTTTAATTTTGCAAAGGATGGTGCTTACGAAAAAACCATAATTACCGAGTTTAGCTCAAAAACCTAAAAAATTGACCAAATCTGAACGTTTTTCCCAAAAAAACAATGTTTCGGGCTTAGTATTTGTCAGCATATCTCAGATTCGTGTTTAGCAACCCAAAAAACATGAAAAATAAATATGCCTAGGCTATACGTGCCGTCCGCAAATGTTCTTTTAATCGTCAAAATAGAAGCTAAGGTAAGAATTTTTGTACAGTAAGTTTCAAGTCTAACAAAATCAAGCTAGACAGTTGGTAACACTACTTTTGCAACCATTTAAACGATGAAAGTCCTGTAACATACTTATTTTTTCTTAATCTTCAAATTACCAGTAACCAAAATGATGTCATTAAAGAGAAATTATAATTTAGGTATGTAATTACATGTTCATATTCATACATATTATCAGATTTAGTATAATTTTTCTCCGTTTAAAATGGTTAGTTTAGTTAGATTCCTCACGACATTTCTTCTTTCTCTTTTCTCTTCTAAGTTTTTTTTCTTCCAGTAATTTAGCCTTCTCAGCTTCTGTCAGTAATTTGAGTTGTTCTTTTTTTTTACGGTGGGACTCTTCCATCCTTTTATACAGTTTTTGTT
Source organism: Vesta saturnalis (assembly GCA_036346205.1). Taxonomy (NCBI): domain Eukaryota; kingdom Metazoa; phylum Arthropoda; class Insecta; order Coleoptera; family Lampyridae; genus Vesta; species Vesta saturnalis. The sequence continues at coordinate 234,527 of JARFJB010001112.1, read as the reverse complement.
TACTCTGCCCATAAACAATACCTGCTAGTAACAGACTCCACCTGGTTGCCTAAATTACAGTTTTTAGTGTATGGTATCATAGTTTCGCAAAATACCTTAATGAGGGGAGAAACGTTCACTGGCGTACCAAAATCCCTACTCATGGCTTTTATTAATTATTCAATACAATACAATCTAAGTACTTCAATACGAAAAAATATACTAAAAGAATTGTAAATCAAATGTCAATGTTATGTACTTGACAAGTTTCCGATGTCTTGATAATATAATCAGAGATTGTGAGAATAAATTATTTTTAACCGTTTATTTAGATACTTTAAAACCCAAACTCACAGAACCTACTTTAGAAAAAAACTACATCCTTTTTTACTGAATCATCAACAAAAACAAAAGAGGTGCTCAACCAATAGTTTACGTAACCCGAGGAGTATTAATTACTTGTGCCTATATTTGACGTCAAATTTAAATTGCAAAATGGGGAGAAATGCAAAGTGAGTGAATTAGATACAACTACAAGTGAAATTATCATTCATCAGGATTAGTAAATTTAAAAGTAAGGAAGTCTTAAACAGCATAATAGCAAACTTTTAGTAGAATTGAAATTATGGAAAATAAGTAAAATAAGAGGAGGATAACCTATAGCCTGCCATTGTACCACAGCATATTACAACAAATGTGAACACAATTTAATTCTGAAGGATCAGTGACACAAATGAAAAGCAAGTAATAAGATATCAAATTTAACCTGTCACTTCTCCTATTACCACTTTAACTTTTATCTTTAGCCTATCACGTTTAATTTGAAGACACAATATTTCTGGGTTCCGATTTTAAGTCACATTTCTTTTCCAATGTACATCTTATCTTTTTTAATTTTGACCTAATATGTTTAAATTTATAATCCACATGGTGTTTGTTTTTAAAATTTTGGTCTGGTTAAATTATGCATTTTTCATACAGTTGCAACTGTGGCTCAATCTTCATGATGGGCGTGCTTTAAGGTGTAACATCTTCGGGCAATAAGATACTGCGGGCGGCTAAAGGGGTTAATCCCAGCGTCTGTGTCTCCCTTGAGTATCCAAGCCGCTCTATCTATTGATACACCATGTCTCGTACAATTTCTCCTGCCCCCTCTCTGTCTCCATGGAGGCAGAGGTGGAGATGTCCAAAAGCCGTCGAGCGGAACTCGTTGCCTGCACAGCCGCCGAGGATCAACATCTGTCGATCCTCTCCGAAATTGCATTCGATGCCGAAGCCACGCGCCTTAAGAAACTGATCACTATTTCGAAGGATCCTCTCCACGCGCGCCGACATGTCTGAGGCTATATCGAAAATGGAGACCATCTTTTTGGAAACGGTCACTAATTCCAAATTCCTTCAGCAACAGGTGCATCAAGTGATTCAGTGGCTTTCATTAAATCCTCCTTCAGTTATTCACCAGTTCAGCGGACCTAATTACTCCGCTGTGCTTCGTACAGCTCCTGAACGTGTCGAAATCCCATAGAAGAAGTCTGTAGGCCCTGTACCACTGTCCACCATCGTTGTGGTACCTAAGATCGACAACATAAATACCGCAGTCGAAACTAAAGACGCCCTAACGAAAGCCCTCGAACTGAGGAGACATGGGATCCGCGTGGATAGGGTGAGTAGAATCGGAAATGGATGTGTCTACTGACCACTTACCGACCCAGATTAAGGAGGTCATCCCTTCCCATAATTTCGATTCTGCTACCACCGTACAAGCGGCTCGGAATTTTTTGAAAGTGATGTTCCGGTTTGGACCACGAGACCACAGGACATGTTAGGACTTCGGTGCTATAAGTCCCAACGTTTCGGTTATAATGCGTCCGACTGTCACGGTGAGCTTCAATGGGAACATTGCACAGCTAGCCATGAAACCAAGGGGTGCCCTAACTTCCAAAAAGATCCCTCATCCGCAAACTGTATGAGGTTTGGTCACAAGGGCGATGTTATCAAACATAAATCCTCCGCCTCGAACTGCCGTGCCTACGTTAAACGTCTTGAGTCCAAGATCGCTAACACCAACTATGGATAGTTAGGTCTCATCTATAACTCCTAGGTTCGCACAAGTGAATCTTAGAAATTCTCGTGTTCCGACCCTTGAGGCACAGGGCTTCTCCTCTGACAACTTGACGTCCTACTGGTGGAAAAGCCATTTACAGTGTGTTCGTCTGACGGGTACAAGGTTGTCGGCACCTCGGCATCTTACAACAAGATTATTGGTTGCAGTAGCTCGAAACCCATGAGAGTCGTAATCACTTGACTAATAACTAAATCTGAGTTTATTGGCCACCAAGTGAGGATGTTCGTATTTATTTACAACACCTCGACGACGTCTTGGGCGAGTTAAAAGGTTATAAAGTCCTAATTTCAGACGACTTCAATGCAAAATCGCCGCTATGGCATTCCTCGACGACTGACGTACGGGGCTTCCTTGTGAAAAACCTCGTTGCAGGACGCGACCTATGTGTTGTAAACTTACCTGATCAACTACATTCGAGTCATCTCCGCTCGACTCAGATCGATGTGACCCTTACTTCATTCCTTTGGCGTGCAAGGTTACTGTCTGGTAAGTAGTGTTGGATGAAATTGAGAGTGACAACCGACTGATACGCTTCTACATAACCGTCGATAATCCAATTAAAAGTCCTTTACCCACTATCCTCGATTTTAAACACCTCGATCCATCCAGACTCAACGCAGTTTAAAAGCAATACATTCCCGTTTATCTTCCCTGTGACGCAACGTACCACGATCCACATTCTGACGCTGTTTTCGAACATGAGACCATGAATGTTTTCTGTATTTTAAGTGTTTTGTAACTGTGGTTTCCTATTAATGGAGTTGATCGGCCTATTTCCACAGTTTCTGCTTTTGGAGCGCGACGTTTCGGAAGCGGGCTCAGCTTCCATCATCAGGCTTAGTCCTGAGAAGGACTGTTTTCGCACTAGAGTCGAATTCATATGTTACATATAATTTTTTCCCAAGCACTAGACTACTCTCAGATTCGAACTTGGTACCTTTCACTTGCTAGTCTGACACCTTTGCCGCTGAGCCACTGAGTAATCCAATATATATATATATACACACACACATATATATATATATATATATATATATACATATATTAAACTTTTTCGTGGTTGCGCATGTGTATTGCGCTTAAGCTCTTCGCGCATTATTGGAATGCATATGGGTATCATTTCTACACTAGCTAGTGCGATGTACGTGTCTTCCTTGAATTTTCGACGAGTTGTGTTCTCGTCTTTTGCCACTATCTGTATGTTATCCCATTGGGCCCGGTGGTCTTTGTTCCTGACATGTTCGGAGTTTCTTGATCTTTCTGTTTCGCCCTTGCGGACGTTGTTCTTATGTTCCTGCGTTCTCACTTTGAGTGGTCTACTGCTCTCTCCTATGTATGCTCTGCCGCATTCGCATGGTAGGTTGTATACACAATTCTTAGAATTCTGATCGTCATTGTATGGTTTGATTTTGGCGAGTATTCCCCTGAGTGTTCTGGTCGATTTTAATGCAGTACGTATCTTGTATTTGCTGCCTATCCTTCGTATTTTGTGTGAGGTACCTTATATATATATATATATATATATATATATATATATATATATTATATATATATATGGTATTATCGCTGTATATTTAGGTTCTTCTTTTCGGTTACCTTTCCCTGTTTAGGTTAGGTGTTAGATCGGGGTAGCCATTTTCTTTGAGTGTTCTAACGATATTTTCTTTTTCTTTGTTCAGGTCCTCTTGTTTTGAGCATATTGTTTTGCTCTATCGTACAAGCATTTTGCCACGCCTAACTTCACGTTTTATGGTCATTGGAGTTGTAGTGTAGGTACCTCTCGAGTGGGTAGGTTTCCTGTATACACTTGTCGTGAAAGTGTTGTCATTCCTGTACAAGTATATCCAGGAAGGCAGTTTTGTTCCGAATCCAATTCCATTGTGAATTTTATGGAGGGTGTGCGGCTTTAGATGATCTAGGAATTCATCTAGCTTATGCTTTGTTGCCAAACTACGAAAGTATCGTCCACGTATCTAAGCCGCATCCTTGGTTTCTCTGTGAATTCGGATATAGACTGGTCTTCAAAGTCTTCCATATATATATATATATATATATATATATATATATATATATATATATATATATATTGCTCACTATGGGTGAGGAACCCATCGTCATCCCAAACTCTTGTTGGTAGAATTTGTCTTCTACCTGGAATATGTAGTTCTAATGCATATTGTCAGAAGTTCCATTATTTGTGTTCACCGAGAGTTGCGTGCGTTCGTCTAACGTTTCATATTTTTCCTTATGATAGTTAGTGCCTTATCGGTAGGCACATTTGTGAATAAACTCACATGTCAAAGCTTACCAGTATTTCTTCGTGGTTTGTTGGAAGTTTCGATAGTTTCCACGAAGTGTTGCGTCTTGACCATAGACTCGGTTTTCCCGATAAGGTGTGATGATACCAGCAGATAGTGTGTTAATGGGTGACAAGGTGACATTATCACACTATCTGCTAAGTATCATCACATGCTAGGACCGTTTTATGGAATTTAGTCGTTGATTGTCTCCTCGGCCAAGAACTACCGGACTTCATGGACTGTTTTGCCAATGTAGATGACATTGTCTACACTGTCACCACTGACAATAGGTGGGCAACATCAGTAGACAATACAGAGTATATGGTTGTTGGTCGCAAAGTATCCCGAAATCCAACTTTCAATTATACAACCGGACAGTCTGGAGACTTTTCAAGTAGCTCTGATTGTACATAGATGACAAGCTATCGTTCATCAAGCATTGCTCACGCATAGCAAGGTAAAACTTTACCTCATCTACTCCACAAATACTTGTGCCTCAAATGGAATCTGCCCAAATCGTCATACAGTTGATTTTAACAGTGCAGTGCTTACATAATCTACGGCTTAGACATCTGGTATGACGAACTCAGACATTCTAAAATGGTCATAAAACTGGTAACGCTAGAGTCCCAGTTTCTGAGAACCTACCTTGGGGCTTATAGAACAGTACGTGACTTTGTGCGCGATTGCCAAACGTTGCTTCATCTTTTACTGCAAAAATTTATGCCCTGATTCCTACGCAGGACCGGCAGTTGCACTTTCGATAGTCGTATTTTTTCATACCTATGTCACTATCCACAATATCCAATCTTGCTTCTCCAAAATTACGTACCAGGACGAGCGGTCGTTCGCATCCTTACCTATAACGGAGGATTTGTATGTCATCGGAAGCGCACTGGCGTCTGCGATGATAACCTTATAACCTTTGCCCGACTTGTGCCACCTCCGACCACTCGGCTCATCGTATTCTCGCTTGTCGAGCATATGTGGTATCTGAGCTCCTTTACGAGAATTGGCCCTTTCTCTGATTCCCCTCAGACCATCCTACAACTCATACCGGAAATTAATGACCTCAGTATATCTTCATCATATGTGTTGGTGTGCGCCACGAGAAACCAGAGTCGAACAATATCGTATCTTTTTATGACTAACTATTTATTTTGACTTATTTTACACTCTAAAGTTTATTTACCTCCGTTGTAGTAGTATGTCACTTATGTTTAGTTTTAACAAGTTATGTTTTATTTCAATTTTCAGCTATTTAAATATATATTTAATTTTGAATTTTACATTTTAGTTTGGTTTTTATTTTCAAATACTGCAATAATTCCTGCCAAAGTATGTCTAACCCCTTATCCTGCTTTGTTGGAAATTAGCCATGCTTGTGGAGATAAACTGAAAGGTAGGCGCCCCATACGCACCAAACTCTTAACCAAGAATCGCTGTGCTCTGCCTGCCATCACCTATAAAGCGCTGAGTACCCTTTAATACCGAACCAACGTCCTAGTTCGATCTATCCTGAAATATTGACGGCTTTACCGAGACAAGCCGGGGTGGTGGCGAGCCACTTCCTTCCTTCCTTTCTTTTGCTCGTCATAATATAAATTCTACTGCAAATTTTGCTGTTATGCTAGTTAAAACTTCACTTATTAATAGGTTTAATCTAATCCGATCTAATTTAAACCAGTTATTAATAAATAATCTACAGGGAAGGTTTTGTTTATCTAATTCACATACTTGCAGAGTACCAATGCCAATTCAAACTAATATATTACATAACAAGGGTGGTAAGTGGCCTATTATACACGAGAGCATTATTACGATCACGAGCGAGCGAAGCGAAGCATAGTGTCTGAGGAATGACCTATGAGTAATACAAAAAAAGTGCTTAGTAAGCTTTTATTACCTTTTTAACGTTTTGTACACGTACCTGATTTTTAATAAATGTATCTGCAAAATTTTATTTTATCAACAGAAGTTGTTCTAAAGTAATGTTAAACTTAAAGCACTAAAACTGTGAGTTAAATGTGGTACTGATATATTATGGTATTTTGGAAGAACAGGCTGCTTGAGATTTCTAAGCTTCTTCAGCCACAATCATGAATTCCCAGCATACATACATACATTACGTATATACACATCGTGGGATTAGGGATAGGTGTGGTCAGGACAGGATCGGAAGGAACGGAGTTAGGACTCTGAGGAGGGAAATACTATCTCAGCATACGCCTAAATAGCCGCACATAGTGTGTGTATATGCAGTGACCATGTCGCTACATGTATATGAGGAAAACCTCCTCAGGTCCACACGTCGTGTTACCACTACTCTACTAGCTCGGTTAATACTGAAATAAACGGCATGGTTACATATTTCAATTAATAAAACAAACAGTTGTAGAAACAATATATAATGAATAAGATTATAAACAATTAATGGACCAAAGTATGTAGATTCACTTAAATATATCTTTTCGAAATAACTAAAGTGATAAGCTAAATCGTCTTGATGTAACATAATGCTAGATTGTTATATCCAAAGTTATTATCTAATAACCTATTCTTTATTCACTAAACCAACTTATATATAAAGAAGTTGTAAAAATTAAAAAATATTCAATTTTTCAACTTTGACAAAATTGTTTACAACATCTTTAACAATTTTAACAGGTATCACTACTGACGAAGATAACTGTAAGTGTTATCGAAACGTTTAGATTGTATAATTTAAAATACCCCATTAAATAGCCCAAAAAAAGATAAATATTTTATGGATTAATTTGAGATTCAAAACCATTATCGTTCAAATAGAACCGTTATTCACACTTTCAAACACCTAAAAGTTGAAGTGTATGCTGAATTAATAAGTCATCGTCATACAATTGTAATAATTTGTAACAATTTTTTGACATTGAACTTCATACCAAACAAAACATTTGGGTTACCTCAATGAAATGAAACTGCTTCAGTGTTACAAAAAATTTTTTATTTTCCTTAAATTTTTAACACACAAGCGTGACGTAAGTGTTAAGATTTTTAATTAATATTTACCTGTTGTACAAAAATACGCAATTAGTTTTATTAGCATTTCCAAAACGACATCATCCTGTACATATTATAATGAAGTGTTCCTATAAGAACATCCCGAGAGTAATTAATAATATTTCAATTTTGTATATGTGTTGTAAACGTACGTAAGTATAAAGATATCGATTTTGTTAGTGAAATAAACATTGACCCATACAACATTTTTACAGGAAAGGTAAACTAATTGATACCAGATAATCAAAGTACTGCAAATAAACCACCCAATATTTTTAAACGTGTAAAACGGAGTATAATCAGAATGTTGTGCAGTAATCCCGCAGTAATACGCACCTTTTAGAACGTTGGTTATTGTGATTGCATGCAAAGCAAGAAAGCTTTATGATGAGGTGCAATCATCGATGTAGAAATTTTGATGTATTTACATGTTTTAGGATCCTATAAACACGATAAAGAGGTTTTGATTACGTGTGTGCGTACCTGTGCCTGTGCGTTACGTATGCTTATGCATATATATATATATATATATATATATATATATATATATATATATATATATATATATATATATATATATATATATATATATATATATATACAGGCTGATTTTTAAGTTTATGCTTTTTTAAACTGTGTATAGAACTAATTAAAATAAACAACTTTTTCAAATAACATTTTTTAATTAACTCAAAAATAAAAGAGACATTTCGTTTTAAAGGAATAAGCAGTCAAGTTCTATTTCAAATGACATGTTCAATGTTGTCACCATTCTGTTCTACATAACGCTGTGCGCGATGTAACCACTGTTCGGTGACAGCGCGTGATAACGAAATTCGTTTTGTTTTAATTGTTGCTGCTGCCTGTTCTATGCGCCCAATTAATTCTTCCCGCGTGTTTACCGGTGTTTTAAAAACTAACACTTTCATGTAACCCCACAGAAAAAAATCGCTTGGTGTAAGGTCTGGTGAGCGAGGTGGTCACGCAACTGGCCCACCTGTTAAGTATAATCCAAGATCTCCCGCACTTCTCGTCTAAAATGAGGAGGTGCTCCGTCTTGTAGAAGCCACATGTTTTGCCTTATATCCAATGGCAATTCTTTCAGCAGATTAGGTAGATGATTTTTCAAAAAATTCAGATCATTCTCGCCCGTTAAACGGTCTGGCAAGATGTGCGGACCAATGAGTATTCCATTTACAATTCCAGCCCAAACATTTACGGAAAACCTTTCTTGAAAACTTGATCTCCATATAGCATGGGGATTTTCAAATGACCAAACATCAGTATTGCGGACATTGTTGACTCCATTTCTGGTGAATATTGCCTCGTCCACGCACAAAATTTGTCTTGTAAAATTCAAATGATCTGCATTGTTTTGTAAAAGCCATGCACATAACTCAACTCTACGGGAATGGTCTTGAGGAAGTAGCGCGTGTACACGTTGAACGTGAAATGGGTACAATTGATTTTCCCGCAATGTTTTCCACGCCTTTGTTTGACTTACACCGACCTCACGTGCAATTTCTCTAGTACTTATCGAAGGATCTTCCTCAACAATATTCAAAATTTGTTCTTCATTCTGCATATTCACAGGTTGTCGCGGTCTCCCTACATGCTCTCCACGATGTTCTCTTAAATAACCAGTATCCCTTGCCCTCTGAACGAGATTTATAAAACTACGGGATGTCGGATGCACTCTTAATCGAAAGCGTTCTGCATACAGCCTTGTGGCTGCAGCCGCACTTTGACGACACTCCCCATAAATCAACAGCATGTCCACGAGTTCATTATTTTCATATACATTAACAGCCGTCTTATCACAGAGATTGTTTGCAGCTCCATAACAACCCGAATATGCGTGGTGAGGCTATAAACACCGGTAAACACGCGGGAATAATTAATTGGGCGCATAGAACAGGCAGCAGCGACAATTAAAGCAAAACGAAAAAATGTTATTTGAAAAAGTTGTTTATTTTAATTAGTTCTATACACAGTTTAAAAAGCATCAACTTAAAATCACCCTATATATATATATATATATATATATATATATATATATATATATATATATATATATATAGTATGTGTGTGTATGGGTGTGCGCGCTCGTGTATATATGAGTGTTTGTGAGTGTGCGTTTGTGCTGTGTGTGTGCGTGGATGTGTGGTGTGTTGGTGTGTGTGTGTGCTGTGCGTGCGTGTGTGCGTGGTCGTGTGCGTGTGCGTGTGCGTGTCGTGCGTGTCCGTGTGCGTGTGCGTGTGCGTGTGCGTGTGCGTGTGCGTGTGAGAGCGCGCGCGCGTGGGTGTGTGCGTGCGTGCGTGCGTGTGTGTGTGAGAGACCATGTACATGTCCGTGTCCGAGTCCGTGCCCGTGTTCGTGTCTGTGTCTGGGTGTACCCCTGCGCCTGCAGTGTGTATGTGTCTGTGGGTGTGTGTTTCTGTGTGTGGGTGTGGGTGTGTGTGTGTGTAGGTATGTCTATGTGCGAGTGAGTACGAGTGTGGGTATGCGTGTGCGCGTGAGAGGAGTCTGTATGTGTTGGTAGATGCACGCGTGCGCTTGCATGCGCGTGCGAGAATGTGTACGTGTGCGTGTGTACGTACTTGTGTGTTTGTCTGGCTGCCTGCGTCTAGGTTTTTGTGAACAGTGTCCCATAGTTGTGTTAGTACACGAACTGAATTTAAATCGGTTGAAAAATAAGGTGACCTATGTTCACAATCTAATAATATTTCAAAAACGGAACTTTTATCCGGATCTACAAAAACGCATTACTAGATATTGTTGTATAATATTGCATTTTCCATTTAAGTTGAAGTAATTTAATTTGGGAACATCTAAATATCTAAATATCGTTGAACCGTTGTATCCTGTTACGATATCTGACAATTTCCTTTGATTGGTCTTTCTGTGTCACATAAGATAGTAGGTAAAATTGTACATTGTCAATAAAAACCAAATTGTAAATCGTGCAATTGATAAAAACCCAATTAGAAAATTAAACTAACTACAAAACATTGAATCAACGCTAGACCCAGACCAAAAGCATTGCGAAAGGCGTTATAGGGTCAATCAAGCCATTAAAAGCACAGTTTTAAAGGGGAAAATTTAAATTTTTCATCATTTAATGGTGTTAATAAACAGTTAACATTTGAAAAATCTGAAGACCTACTAAATTACCGCTTTGTTGACAAAACTATAACATATACGAAAGGAGAGATTCTATAATTATATACCAACTTTTACGAAGGAAAACTAAAATCTTTCATCATTGAACATGTCGACCATTAACGCATTTTGTTTAATCTTGGGTTATTTGAGACGAAATGTGTTGGGGATGCAAGGGGTACACCGTCACTAGCACCGATTGTAGAATGGTCCTTGCAACCCGAGAGTAATTGAACTAGTGGTATCTAACTCATCACTGTTTTTTAAAGCTAATATCACGACTATTTATAGTAATTATTCTACTGTCCTATTTACAAAAAATTAACAATTACAACCCTTACATCATTACAATCAGAAAAAAATTCACCGTTAAAATATGCAATAGCCAACTATGGTTTCAGTTTAAAAAAATTCAACCTTGCGTCTTACATAACTTCAAAATACTAAGCAAAATAAAAAAAAAAAACTAGTACGGCGACGTTATTCGACACATATGTACAAGAGTGTATTTAAACAATTTTTATCTATCTTTAGCAATAAACGAATTCAAGCGCTGAAACGATTTTAGAGAATTTTACTTTTTTAACAAATATCTAGTAAGTCATGAATTTTCTTTAATCAAGAAAAGCGTATCTGGATTAGTCTTCCAAAGAAGCAAATCTTTCCCCATTTAAGCAAATGTGTAACTCTTATGGTTTCCGAGATCCCCATACAAATAATGAAAGAAACACTCACCCTGTACCCCCACACACACGCACGCGCACGCGCACCCGCACGCACGCACGCACGCACGCACACCCACGCACACCCACGCACACCCACGCACACCCACGCACACCCACGCACACCCACGCACCACCCACGCACGCCACGCACGCACACGCACGCACACGCACGCACACGCACGCACAGCACGCCACGCACGCGCACGCACGCGCACGCACGCCACGACGCACGCACGCGCACGCACGACGCACGCACACGCACGCACCACGCACACGCCACGACGCGCACGCGCGCACGCAGCACGCACGCACGCGCAACGCACGCACGCCGCACGCACGCCGCCACGCGGCACGCACGCGCGACGCGCACGCGCGCCACGCGCGCACGCAGCGCCCACGCGCACGCGCACGCGGCCGCACGCGCGCCGCGCGCCGCACACCCACACACACACACCCACACCCAACACCCACACCACACACCCACACACCACACACCCACACACCACACCCACACACCCACACACCACACCCACACACCACACACCCACACACCACACACACCACACACACACACACACACACACACACACACACACACACACACACACACACACACACACACACACACACACAATATATATTTCAGCTATTTAACCTTAAATTTTTTATTCTTTCCATACAATATTGTGCTTGCTTTATTATTTTTGGTTACTACTATTTCATTGATTTGAATTTGATTATGTTGGCCGTTACTTAACTAAATATTTCGGAAACGCTATCTCCAATCGCTACATTATTGATTTCTTAAATTTGGTAGCGAAAAAATTAAATATTAACAAAGGTTAATATGTGTTATAAAGAACCTTCTACAACATATTTGTTTTTGCCAAAAACGATAGAATTGCTTTTGAATGATTTAATTATCTGAAAAAAGACTAAATAAGCAGGATTATTTGAAAAGGTATAAAATATTTACTTTTTTAAACACTGTAAATTGAATGAAATTAACTTTTTTATTCTGAATTAATGTTATCAGTTGACAAAATATGAAAATTATACAACAATGTAGAAATGTTTAATTAAAATTCAAATTGCAAAAAAATTTTGAAAAATCTTCATTTCTGTTTGTTTACACTTATACATCAAAGAAGGTAAAAAAATCACTTTGCAAAAGAAATTAATTAGAACGTGCACTTACCGTAACTTAATCGTTTTTGCACTCTTCTTGACACATACTTCCTTAACACAACTTGATTACATCAAGTTTCTTTAGAAACTAAGGAGAGTTAAAATATACAACCACTGCATTTCGTGTTGCAAATATAAACCAAAGATGATTGATGGCACGTCATAGTCATTGGTTGCCAGCAATTTTCTTATAGTTTCCAATTTATATAATAGCAGTTATGTTCAAAGTTAAACAATATGTTTAAGTTATAAATTTTTGTCGCATAAAAAATATAAAATTTATTTCTATTTTGAAATGATCGTAAAGCGTACGGAAACCATTTTTTATAACCGATTTTTATGTATACATATATTCGTGAGTGAGTATATCGAAAGAGGGTTGAAAACAACTGATTACGTAAACCAAAGTTACCTCAGGGAAAACCGCAAGCTTCAATCCCTGCTACCTGTAGCGGAAATAAAGTAAACATACTACTAAATTTTAAAGGTTTGTGTGATGTCTGAATTACATTATTTTCACCTGTCTATTATTACGCGGAATTTTTGATAATGAAAGTGGGGTAAATGGACTGCATAACATTTATAATATGTAATAGATTGAATACCTGAAATAGTTTTTAACTAATGATTATTGCACAATCTTCCTATGTTAAATACGATGAAACTGTTGAGAAATAAAAAGTAAACAGAAGTATGGTGAACTGCTGTTACTACGTTACCTTTTACTTCAATCAAAGTTTGATCAAATTCATTTTACTAAATTTTTCTATAATGCTTTAGTCAATTGTACATAAAAACGCATTCGTAGAATATACACACGCACATCGGCTGTATTACTCATTCACGTTAACTTTTCAAGGAGCGCCACGATAGGGGAAATTGCAAGTTTTTATTTTCTCTTCTAATATTCTCATACTCTAGTTTCTAATGGACCCTTGTATTTGTTTTAGTTTTATGCGAAATTCTCAGCATATCACGACACAGAAAGATTCGGACATATGTATTACATGGTTCCTTCTCTATCACATTTTTTAAGAATTAAAAGAACTGTGAGCGGGTTTTCCCGGTCTATAACATTATTATTCAATTAAACTAGTTTGTTCCAGAAAGAACTTTTGATCTGAATCTCTTTGTGTTGGAGAGCTTCTATCTTCTATCAGATTTATTTGTCCATTTGAAAGTGCCTTATTACCACAATCAATTATTAAAAAAGATACTAATGGGTGAAGTCATTTAATATGGAAACTTGGAAATACTAATTTCTGAGATAATTTTCTGAAAAAATCTTAATACCCGTCGATTTTTATTTTTTAATGCGCACATTTTGACTCATCGGAAACTTTTTTCTCGCCATATTTAAAAGAGCTATGACGTCATCACAACTTTTTTTAAATAGCAACCATATGTTTTTCATCATATTTGGATAGGTGGTGAAATTTTAAAAATGGCGATGTGTTAACGACCCAGATATACCAAACGACATCTTATGGTATCAGCAAGATGGGGCACCTGTGCGCTATGACTTATTGGTCCGCAATTATTTAAACGAAATATTTCCAAACAGTAGATTGGAAGAATGGGTTTTACTGTAAATGTTGTAAATAGGTAAAAATTTAGTAATTTTGTAATTTGTAAATAGTCATCTGTGGGGGAAATAAGAAAGCAATGTGCATCAGAGTTTATTAAAATACAGAATTCAGTAATTAATAATATAGACAAAACAGGGATCTGCTTCTTATTAAATATTTTGCCACAATAAAGGCACATTTGAAAAATTATCTGTTGAAAGGTCTACTTTCGGTCACCTTTGGGTTATGTTTCTCTACGGCCATCTTGAGCTATGAAGTAAAATGTGTTAAGGGGGTGAATTATGGCAATTAACTGATTTTATAAGAGTTACCTTGGTTAAGGGGTTATGCTATAATCACTCGGCAGACAGAATTTGAGTATTGTGAATGTTATATTCTGCCAGCACCCACGTATGGGGATTAAAACCTTAACAATCAACGAGAAACACCATCTTCACCTGAAAAACCTTCGACGAAGGTAATTTATATAGATTAAATATTCACTAACTTACATTATTCTCTCCCATAATGTTTTTCTCTTTGGTGTAATTTTCTTTTTGGGATGATTTTTGAATGTACATTTTACGTTTAGTTTTTTGTTATACATTTTATGATGTTCGTGTGAAGTCGTTGTTTAAGTCTTACGTAATGGAGTTTATTCATATGATGTAAATTGGGAATTGGAAATTGTGCGGAGGATTATTTCATTAACGACGTATCGTAGTTCGAAGCATCTTAACCATCAGTGAGCACATGTGGAGTAGGCGATATTCAGCTGTGAATACAGGTTAGTGGCCTTCGTTGGGAATGCATTATTGCATCGGATATCGGAATTAAGCAAGATCGTCTGTATGCTGCAAGTATAACAAGATGTTCAATTACGAATCATTATTTAACTTGATACTCACTTAGTGTTCAGTCAGTTGTCCGTTGAATAGAAAATAGTCAGTAGTTGTTGTTTTGGTATTAATGAACTCACCAAAATTCAAATATCGCTTTGGAAGTCTTCATTGTTGAAGTTGGTTATGTTATAACGCCACCAAGAATCTTTTGCGACGAAAAATTTCACTTTTTTTAAAATAAAATAAAGCATAATTGATCATACTAAAAAGCGCATGCAGCTGTCATTTCGTGCAAAACTAAATTGATTCCAATTAAATTAAATATCATGCAAAGCAAAAATAAATAAGGAACCGTTAAAAACCAAGCAGCCATTTTATAGTAAATTACAAGTAGTATAAAAGAATCTGTCAATGTGTGCAGAAATAATTTTTTGAACATTATGCCGAGTTGCAGTTTTATAAGAATTTTATAAAGATCTCGTTACTTCTGAGTATTGAATTAAAATGTTAAATAAATAAAAAGCGAGAACTGCAGATATCATTTAGGTATATAGTCAAGTTTTGTATATACAAGGCGTCGAAAAAGAAATGTATTAAGATATAAAAATATATTGTATGAAGGTATAAAAGTTAAATAAGTTTTAGCGTTATCAATATATATATATATATATATATATATATATATATATATATATATATATATATATATATATATATATATATATATATGTAACAACCTTTTTGTGGTTTTATTAAAAATACCTTAATTTAAGATCGTTCACTTATTTGGTGTAATATTAGAAAAGTTTTTAATTATTAATATGTAGAATTGAGAAAGGCAACTTAATTTGCATTTCCTAGAACATATCTTTTGGGTGTAATATTACATAAATAGTTATAGTTCCCTTTCTTAAAAAATTGGATTTCTATTATTGTCTCCGTGCAATGCGTGAAAACTTTTAGGGGGATTACTCATTTGAGTTATTCTGAAAGCCTTTTTTTAATTCACTTAATGCTGAATGTTACAGCAGAAAGCATGATTTTTACCTAATTTTTTATATTTGGTCCCATCAGATTTTGATGGTAAGTTATTTTCTAATTCATTATATTTAAAACTAAAGCATTTGTTTGTTTTTTTTAGGCACTTAGTTTGCACTCTTTTTCACTTATTTTGCAATTATTTTACTAATATTTTTTAATGCATACTTTTATATGGCATTTTTATAATAATTATTTTTAATGGCACGTATAAGTCAGTAATTTACTATTCTATTATTTTTCTGGTTTAAATGGCAATTTTTACTTGAATTACATTTTACAACGCAAGTTCTACATACTTTTATAAATAAATTTGGCGAATTAAACTTCAAAGAAATTCAGTAAATTTATGGACACAATATATTAAAGATAAATAAGCAAGACATTGACCTCACCAAGTTCACCATTCTGCTTCATAGTTACCAGTTATAGTTTATGGACAGAACCGTTCAAAGGTAATGTTTTTACATAATTTTAGAATAGTATAAGACTTCTGATTTTTTTACGTTTTCAATCAGATATTGAATAAATTTAAGTATATCATGTTATTTTATTTTCATTTTGATAAATGGTTTATTATTATTCATTAACTAGGTTTTGTTGTTCCTATATATATAAAAGAAAAAAAAGACAACATGGCGCTCGAGATTTTATCATTTTTTCATAATTTTTAGATAACATTTTTTTATGAATTAAGTGAAGTGAAAATAACTAAGCAGATGGGAAGCAAGTAGCATTTCAGGTAAGTTAACTACTCAGTATATTAGAACTCTCGCTTATCTTCATCTTCCGATTGAACCCACGGCAGTAGCGATTATTATTTTGTAATTTGTTATATTAATTAAAATCATTCGATCAATTACGAATTGTATATTACATCATCGCTTTTGTTTTAATGTTATAAGTTGGCCCAGTTTTAGTGTTTATACTTAGGCAGCCGCTTTTAATGTTACAATATATATATATATATATATATATATATATATATATATTATAATTATTATTATTGGGGAAATTGGATTTTAACGAAAGGTATTAAAATAACCAAAAACAATTATTTTTTTATTTGTGGAAAGAATTATTAACCACACATAAAATGAATGTTGTGTGTGTTAATGAATAAAATTTATTATTTTTAAGTGAGACAGACTGACCTTCCATCTTCAGCACTTTCTTTGCAAAGCCAACTCTCAATTCAAAAATACCGGCTTAATTTAGCTTACATCGTGCAAAAAACTAACCCGCACTCACACACCACACACACACACACACACACCAACGTACGCACGCACGTACACACACACACACACACACACACACACACACACACACACGCCCTTATGGCTGTCTTATGAGATAGCCTTCGACATTGCTGTCAACCTATGAACATCAAATTAGCGTGTAACACTATTGCCGCGTTTTTCATACAGTGATAAAAATACGTTATAGAGTGAAATTAGTAAAAATGCCTATACAATAACAAATATAACCAAACTCGAAATCAGACCACTATATTATTTTACATGCATGGAGTGCCTTATCGGGAATACCTCCTCTGACAAAAAGGGCCCTAGATTTATAAACAAGCTTGAACGCACTATTCCGTTTTTCAAAATAGATAAATGCTTGGGGACAAATAAACAAGTTGCCTTTCATTTCCAAGTTTGATAGTACACATGTGATTTGAAACTAACACCGATATCATCTCATAAGACAAGTATAGGGCTCTGTGTTTTATTTTACACAACGCCCATCATTATCATTACACAACCATAATAATAATAATAATTATACGCTGTAAATGTATGGATTAAGGTATAACAAGGACGTGTTTACAGCAGGTTTAGACCGAGATGTGTTGGCTGTGGTGATGAATCATAACATTAAAAGTTTATGCAAGTAATTAAATAAAGTAAATAAAATAAGGGGAAATGGTTAAAATAAAAAACTATCACTTACCAGGGTCGTTGTTGATAATCGTCTTGACAGGGGTGACACAGCTAGCTTTTGTTACTTACAGTCATGGCACATTCACTTTCTGCGTTTTGTTTAAAAATGGGCAATATAAAGTACTTAACGGTTTCCCGGTATCATTAATATAAAGTAACTATTTCCTGGATTTCACAGACAAGACGTTCTTTCAATACGATTATCAATAACAACCTTGGTAAGTGATCGTTTTTCATTTTAACCCTTACCTCTTATTTTATTTACTTTATTTAATTACATATACAAATTTTTAATGTTATTGTATTCTATACCTTATATCTTAATCCGTACATCTACAGTGTTATGTAATTATTATTATGGTTCTGTAATGATAATGATGAGCGTGACGTATAAGAAAGTCCTATAGTTCCCTTACGAGATAAAATAGGTGTTAGTTTCAAATCACATTTGTATTATCAAAATTGGGAATGAAAGTCAATTTGTCTATTTTCAAAAACGAAATAGTCCGTTCAAGCTTGTTTATAAATCTAGGGCCCTATTTGTCAGTTTTTTCCGCTACGACGGTCCTTGCATGTAAAATAATATAGTGATCTGATTTTGGGTTTAGTTATATTTATTATAGTATTTTTATTAATTCAACTGTAAAACGTGCTTTTGTCACTGTATGCAAGATGCGGAAATATTGACAGCAATGTCTCATAAGACAGGTATAGCGGGTGCATATGCGTGCGAGCGTGTGTGCGTGCTCTTGCGTGTGTGTATGCGCGTGGGTGTGCGTGCGGCATGGGTGTGTGTGGGTTGGTTTTTTGTACGGTGTAAGCTAAATCAAGCCGGTATTTTGGAAAACTAACATTTTTGAACGGTAAGCTGGTTGTGGCAAGATGTAAGTTATGATTTGACTGAGATTGATTTGGTTGATTGACTTGATCGAGATTGAACTGATAGAGATTGAATTGATTGAGATTGATTTGCGGATGATCGACTGTTTTCCCACCCATGCGCACGTTTAGGGAGAGTACAGCTGAGTGTCGGTTAGCTTCTCTACAAAGTAAGAGGTCGCTCATAGGAGTTGGGTATATACAGTGGGAGAATCGTTACCTGAAGGTTATGAAGATATATTAGCTAAGCTTTTTGTTTGATTTGATTAATTGCTTTGATTGAGATTGATCTGATTGTTTGATTTTATCGAGAGCGATTTGTTTGAGAGTGATTTGCTTAATTGATTTGATTAATTAATTTGATTGATGTGATTTGATTAATTGATTTGTTTGATTTGATCGATATTGGTTGACTTGGATTGAGATGCTTCGACTGATTTGATTGGTCGATTGATTGGTTTGATTAATTTCTGTCTTTTGGCAAGGGAGCGAAGGCCCGAGAATAAGTTTCGGCATCCTATACCTGTCTTATGATATAGTATGAGGGCCCCTTATTAGAATACAATTTCGAATTCCCTGCCAAGGGTGCGAACACCTAACAAGGACGAAGACCAGAGAACAAGTTCCGCCGTTCTATACCTGTTTTACGAGAAAGCATGTGGTCCCCATTATTAGAATACGATTTCAAATTTCCCGCCAAAAACAAAAGCTTCCGATGGCAAAATGGCCGACCAATAAAATGGCCGACAGAATTTAATTAAAACAAAAGGGTTGTGATGATGCAATTTAGGGTTGTGGTACAATTTAATTATGACTCATAAAAATAGAGGACAAAATTTTCTTGGTTTATGGCGTTCCTAGAACCATTATATGTGACAATGGACTACAAGTACCGTAGTCGTGTTTACAAGACTTACCGAAATTTATGAGGTCCAGATAATGTACACACCGTATAACCATCCGCCGGACAATCCGACAGAAAGGGTGAATCGTACTATTAAGACTATGCTGAAGATGTACGTATATAATGACTACCGTACTTGGGACGAATATTTGCCAAGCATTGTGGGTGCGTGTGTGTGTGTGTGTTTGTGTGTTTGTGTGTGTGTGTACTGTGTGTGTGTGTGTGTGTGTGTGTGTGTGTGTGTATGTGTGTGTACGTGTTTGTGTGTGTGTATGTGTGTGTGTGTGTGTATTTGTTTATGTGTAGTGTGTGTGTGTGTGTGTGTGTATGTGTGTATGTGTGTATGTGTGTGTGTGTGTGTGTGTGTGTGTGTGTGTGTGTGTGTGTGTGTGTGGGTGTGTGTGTTTGTGTCTTCATAAAAAATATGTGCAAACATATTTCTTAAAGCTTAGTCAATTTCTTAATACCAAGCCAAATATGGTTCAAAAGTATGTCTATTAACCTCTATCTGACGTTAAGGTTTAAACGTCTGTCTCATATATTCAATTATAGTTGTTTTTATAACGTTGCCAATTTTCATTATGAATTATAAACAAATGTATTGTTTCATTTATTTTAATTCCCATTTTATAGGATGAAGATCGTTTGTTGTTCCGCCCCAGGGATTTTTAGGATAATGATTCAACATCTTTTGAAATTCGTTGATAATGAAAATAAGCAGCGTTGTCAAAACAACAATAGCTATAATTGATGTCAGGTAGGCGTTTAAATGTCAAATAGAGAGTATTAGAAATCTAAATGCTAATTTGAAAAAACCCAAAGCAAAATCATATTTAATTAACTTTGAAGGCTTATTTGGTTTCCTATTAAAAACTGTATAATGACAAGTTATGTAAAATGTTTACATATTTTTCTGTAAGGTTGATCTTTGTTCAAAAAATGAAAAAATTGACAAACAAATTCGGCCTTGGGAATTTGTTTGTCGCAAAATTACGCATCGTATTAAAAAAATTGCATACAATATCTTTAACTTATAATTTTAAATTCAATTTGCTGGTGCTTTGATATATGCAGCTATCTTTAAAATATATGATGAAAACTTCTTAGTTTTCATCAGAGCTCTTAGCTCTGCCTAATAAAGCCATTCCTTCGCTGCTCTAAGTTGGACAGCAAAAATGTAATTTCATTTTTTTAATTTTTAAGGTCGCGTGTTCTTCCACACCAGATATTTGCATTATACACTGTACCATTACAAAATTTATATGATCCACTATAACTGCATTACCATGATCCTGAAGATGGATGTGATTGATTTAAATGGGTCCATTCATCTGGTTAGATAAATAACTATGATGACTGAACATGGTAACTGATTATTCATGTAATTTTTAACGCTCTAGTTTAATAGTGTGAATCATAGTGTGCAACTGTGCAGCGAATTGGTGGTGCTTGAAACTATTTTTACAGTTAACCTTATAAAATTTTAATCTCGAATAATTGTAATATCAAACTTTTCATAACTTTTGACGTTTGAAATTTTTCAGTTTGAGTTAACTTACTCCCAATATGTAGGTGCTTTGAAATTAAAACATTTTACTATTATTGCTTTACAAGAATAGCTCTGCGGCTGAAGTAATAAAAATAAACGTCGCCTATTGTTGCGCAGTGGCCGACAGAGAGAGTAGTCACTTGAACAGGAGACGTTCAGTATTCAATTTCAATACTCATGAAAAATAAGTGACGACTACTTAAATAATACATATCTATTTAAGTACGTTAAGCTGTCGAAACAGTTATTAATTTGTACCTGGATATCTCAAATTATAGCTAATTTGCAATGTAAAGTTTGGCAACTGAATTATCTATGGTTCTATGTAGATCTGTAAAGGAATTAATACATTCTTATCTTTCATTTTTAACTTTAGTCTTGAAACGAATAAAAATACATATGTTGTTAGAAATAGCTATTTGATTAAATTTTGATTCACAAGATAGAATTTCTCGTCTAATAGAACAATCGACTTTTTTTCATAATCACACACTAATAATTTTAACAGCAACTGTAATAATTGTATCTTATGTTCAGAGGTCGAACGATTACAGGTAAAAAGTAATGGATTACAATTTACGTGTAATTTGTAATCGTTTTCCAATTCGTAATCATAGCACGATTTTTTTGTGTAATCGCGATTATTTTGTGTAAATCACGATTACTTTGTGTAAGCGTATTTTGAATTTTCTATAGCATACTAGATATCAAACAATAGGTTTGTTCCAGATGAACTCCGAATATTACGCATGCGTAATACGAAAAAAATAAACCTTTAAACTACGTTGCTACACTTCTATGAAATAATTGTAGGTACTTTTTTCGTATTGCGCATGCGTAACAATCCGGAATTTATATCGAACAAACCACGATACGTGTATCGTGGAACAAACCACGTAATTGTAGGTACCTTTTCGTATTGCGCATGCGTAACAATCCGGAATTTATATGGAACGAACCACGATACGTGTGTCGTGGAACAAACCACGTATCACCACACCAGACTATATCGCATTATTCACATTTTCTAAAATTTTAAATTTCCTACTAACCTACCATTCTTCCAACTGCGAAGCTTTTAACATTGTATTTTAAAACTATACTATAATATAAATGTATAAATTATTAGATCAGACCATGACCATAAAAGTTTATCTTCAAAAAATTCAGAAATTGGTATGTAGGGTAGTGCCCATAGTGGCTGTACAGATTACAGAACGAGAAATGACTGGTGGGGGTGGGGGCTCTTTTAGTTGCGCGAGCAGGGTCCGTGTTAGACAGAGAAAGTGTTCAGAGAAAATAAATGCAAACAACGTTACGAAGTTCTTGCGTATCTCGTAGGCGTTTGAGTGGTCATGACTCGTTGTGTGTTTTGTCTGTAATATGTTAAAGAGGCTAAATTGTTAAATGAAGAAATTTTATCTCAAAGGTCACGGGTATGTACCCAATAAAGTAACTGTGATTGTAATCGGTAATGCAATTATTTTGCGATTACAAAAGTAATCTATAATCGATTACAATTCTGAAAAGTAATCAGTAATCGGTAATCGATTACTATTTGAGCAAAGTAATTGTAATCGGTAATCGATTACTTTTTACCTGTAATGGTTCCAACTCTGCTTATGTTACAGCTTCAATCATAACAACTAAATTTTTAAATCGATGTTTATTAGAAGGTCAAACTATTGAATTAATTTGAACTATTTCTCCCTCCATAACATTAATATTTATTGCTATACCTTCATTGCAACTTTTACATCTCTCCAGAAATTACAGTTAAATCAATTGGCCATCAATGATTTTGATCTTACGAAATATCAGATTTTGAAAATGTTGAATTTGATCCTTATGTAATACCTGAATTAGAACAAACATTAAATTCCTTTCGATTTCTAGATGTTAATGATCGTTTATTCCCTACAATTTAATTCGACGAATAATTGTTTCAAAACTCGTGCGCGTGCAGTATCTGTCTTCCTCCCTCCGAATGCGTATTCTCTTCTTTGTGTGCGCAAGGAGGCTGAAATTCTTACCCGCAGAGCTATTCTTGTCAAATATCATTGACTCTTTCTACATACCTATAATAAAAAAAACTGTATTGTATTAGCTCCTTGCCATAACATAAGCCATTTCTCTGAATATTTTTCTATTGTCTATATTTTGATAATAAAAGTAGAAAGCAGTTAAAATTGATGGCAGTCTTGGAATAAAACTCTTGTTTATTATACTAAAATCATTAATAGTCAAGAGCATAAAGTCGTATTGCAGTTTTTCAGGAAAACTTAATACTCTAAAACCACAAGGTTTGTGTTTTATTTATAAAGGAGGGGGTACGTTTTAAATGTAAAATACCTTTCGGTCAGAATTTAACCAAATTTTGATATGTTCTAGAACTTGACCAATTGATCAAATGTCTTCATTGTCCGAAAGCTCAAAGCTCAACAGTTTCTGATATACAGGGTCTGCAATATCACTATTTGATACACTTTCAATATATCATAAAATGGACATTTTTGCCAATATTAACGCAAAACTTAGTGGAATGTTATTTTTTTGTGCTACTGGTTACAACCTTTTCTTTACTTTCATTATTTTTGTACATACACCTGATATACAGGGTGAGACCAAATATATGTATCTGAAAGGAATTATACGGTGGTATTGTTTTGATATTTTGGTGAATGGAAGTTAACACATATAGATGTCCATTTAAATTATTATTGCAAGTTAAGTCCCCTAGACGTCCGTTATACAGAGTGTTTCATTTCTTTAATAGATTTAATTGGGTATTATTATACTTCCTAGTTAATTTTCTGATAACTTAATTGAAATGTCTGTATTAAAATAAACTATTTGCTAACTGTATATACCTACATAATAGTCACGATGTGTTTATACTGATACTGGGTGTCCAAGTACAAAGGACCAAAGCGACATCTTAAACTTCATATAGGTACGGAAAAAATCGTTAACGTAAAAATTCCTTGCAATTGGATGTCGTTGCGAAATGCAAAGCTTTTGGAGATTGACAGATAGAAAGGTTAGATGTCCTTCATTTATTTTGCTCACTATTTTCTAATAAAGTGATATTTAGTATTTACTTATTCGTTTAAACCAGGGTTGTCCAACACGCGGCCCGCGGCAAGTCTCACTGTGGCCCTCCAGCCCAACGTCGTTGCGTTGCGAGGAATGCATAATGTCTATTTTTAGCCTTTTAATAGTGCCTTGCAAAGACGGGTTGCACGCCTGCGTTTACTTCACTTGCAGGTAGGCAGATGAATTTCTAATGTAAAGGAGCACAGTTGAATTGTCTTCGCGCGTTGACTACATTTATTGTTGTTTAGTTTATTTAATGAATTATCCCGTTTTTTGTTCATTTTGGAAAACACGTAAGTGTACGTTAATAATTATTTCATCTTTGTTACGTATCCAGTGTACCTACTACTCAAAAAATATTTCATTTTCTATATTTCTTTTACCGTCTCAATTTTTTTCGATTTTGTAGGATGACCTCGGTATAAAAGAAACGAAAATTTATTGATGAAAAACGAATGTTTAATGAAAAATGGACAGAAGATTACTTTTTCATTGAGCTGAACAATTCGGCGTTTTGTTTAATTTGCCGTGAATCTGTAAATGTTTTTAAAGAATATAACGTAAAACGACATTACGTTCAAAAACATGCAGGCAAATTCGATTCCTATCGCAAGGACAAAGTTAACGAGTTGAAGAAAAGTCTCTCAGCCCAACAAAAGCTACTTCAAAAGGCTTCAAATCAACCGAGAGCTATAGTGAAAGCTAGTTATTTAGTATCCTGTTTAATTGCTAAGAAGTTAAGACCGTTTTCTGATGGCGAGTTTATCAAAGAATACATGGAACAGTGGCAGGAATAATTTGCCCAGATAAGAGAGCGGAATTTTCTAAAGTCAGTTTGTCACATCAAACTGTCGCCAGAAGAGTTACCGGTCTTGGAAACGACATTGAAAATCAACTGAAAACTAAAGTTCCCGGTTTTAAATTTTATTCCTTGGCAATGGACGAAAGTACTGATGCTAGTGACACGGCACAGTTTGCCATTTTCATCAGAGGCATTAATGACGAATATAATATCGTTGAAGAAATGGCTGCTTTAGTTTCGTTAATAGGCACAACAACATCAAGAGACTTATATGAAGCAACGAAACAAACGTTATCCCGATTTTCTTTGTCGCTTTCCAACATTTCCGGAATTGTTACTGACGGCGCTCCAGCTATGATAGGTAAAAGAGAAGGACTTGTAAAATTGTTACAGAATGATGCTGTTGCTATGAAAAACACTTGTTTGATGAAGTATCATTGCATCATATATCAGGAAAATTTATGCGGAAAAGCTTTCAGAATGGATCATGTTATGCATACTGTCGTCAAGATTGTGAATTTTATAAGATCAAAGGGTTTGCATCATCGCCAATTTCAAGACTTTCTCAAATGGTGTGACGCTGATTATGGTGACATTGTCTACTTTTCCGAAGTTAGATGGCTCAGTCGGGGACAAATGTTAAAACGATTTCATGATTTACGAAGTGAAATCCAGACGTTTATGAAATCGAAAGATAAACGTGTTCCAGAACTTGATGACATAAACTGGCTGGCTGATTTAGCGTTTTTAGTTGATATAACAGCGCACACGAATGAATTAAACACCCGTCTCCAAGGCAAAGATCAACTCATCAGTGCATTGTTTCAAACTATAAACGCGTTCCAAATGAAATTAAAGTTATGGCAGGAACAAATAAATGGAAACAATTTTTCGCACTTCCATACCTTGGCCGAATATAATCCTTTGAGTGGGCAGAAATACGGAGTTTTACTCCTCGATTTGATACGGGACTTTGCACAACGATTTCAGGATTTTGAGGGAATAAACATTATTTTAGTATTTTTGCAACTCCATTTTCGGTAGCAATAGATACATTGCCACCGAATTTTCAAATGGATTGCATCGAGTTGCAATCTGATATGCAGCTAAAGGACCAATTTGACCACGTAACGTTGATTGAATTTTATAAATCTTATCTACCAAAAGACAAATTTCCCACGTTACATAATCACGCTCTCTTCATGGCATCCCTTTTTGGCAGCACTTACATATGTGAACAACTCTTTTCAAGAATGAACCACGCCAAAAGTAAGACTCGAAATAGAATATCTGATGAACATCTAGAGAACACATTGAGAATTTCTACTACATCCATTGCACCAGATATCGAGACATTGTCAATGCAGATCCAAGGCCAAGTATCACACTAGTTGTTTTATACATATGTTCTTATTGATATGTATAAATAATAATTATTTATAGCTCAGTAAAAAGTACTCAAATGTAGTGTGCTTTATTATCCATGATTTTGTTTGATTGTAAGTACAGTATTTGAACTGCGGCCCCAAACAGTTTCTACTACTAAAATGCGGCCCCGGCCATCGAAAAGGTTGGACAACCCTAATTAAACCAAAACCGTAATGTGGTATTGCGCTTTTATATTGGATTTAATGCTACCATAAGAGACAGCTACATCGAAAATCATGTAACTCCTTTTGCAAATCGTCTATGTAATCAAAACCTGGATCGGCCTCAAGTTATAGTGTATAATGACTGTACTTATCTAGAAATAGAGAAAAGTTCTTGTTTTAAAGTGTTGCGATAGTCCTACTGTACTTATAAGGGTAAACATCTTATCAAGCCATCTCTGCTTGTTGCGGATTTATTCTAGACATTCAAGGGCTATATTTCTCAAATTATGAAAACAACGATGCTAACATACTTATAAGTGAATTTAATAGAGATGTGAATGGAATGCGTGAATGGTGTAATGAAGGAGATATTTTCATTCTCGACCGCGGGTACTTGGATGCTATTCCAGCTTTAAATAGATTAGGTGTTAATTTTAAAATGCCAGCCTTTTTGCCCAGAGGTCAGCTACAGTTATCCACAGAAGAGGCTAATGATAGTCGTCTCGTTACGAAAACCAGGTGGATCGTAGAAGCACGCAATGGGCACTTAAAATCAATTTTAAAATTTTTTAGCTTTAAGATAAAAACAACCCATATTTGTAATATTGCTGATTTTCTTAAAATTGCTGGAGCAATTATAAATAAATATTTTCCACCCATTTTAATGCAAGATGCTACTATTGAGCTAGCTGAACATATTCTTCAAAAAGTTCAAGAGCCAAATGTTGTTCAAGCCAGGGTTGAGGAGGAAAACTTACGCGCTAGAAGGGGCAGATGGGTTGATTTAAATGAAATTATCGTTCCCTCATTCCCACGTTTGTCACATTACTATCTTAAAGAGTTAACTGTAGGTATTTTTCAATTAAAGCTTGCTCCTTCTTATATACAGGACAATGAGGACCGCTAGGTTCAATATCAATTTGATGAAAACTACGAACCCGGTTTTATACGGGTAAGGATATATTCTCGCCTCAGAAATGCTACTCGTTACCAGTTGAGGATTGCATTTGTGCCGAATAATGAGGAAGAAGAACCTAACCCAATATTAGGTACTTATTGCAAGACTGGTGCCAGAACTTTAGGTACTTGTTCTCATGCGGCAGCTGTACTATGGTTTTTAGGACACGCTGGGCATCAAGAGCTAATCAAATATCCTTCTACAAATGTTTTAAATCATATACTAAATGCAAATAATGTGGAGGTGATAGACATTTAACATTTGATTATGCAACTTTTTGATTTCTATGACAATGGTTATATCAAGACCAAAAATTATTTACTGTTTTCTACCTCATCAGTTCAGTTAACTGATATCTTATTAAGCTTAGATATTTTTAATATATTAAAATACGTTCATTAACGTTTCTACATAAGCATTTCTTACTTCCAATGACTGTACAAAGCGGTAGTGATGATGGAGGTAGGCCTGCGAAACCGGTCTGTCGATGGTGTGAACAGTGAAGACACTAGTATCTTAAAGAATTTTCTTTTTTTAGTTTTGCAAAATAAAGATGAACTTCGACAAGCGCCTTCTTTATCAAAAGAATCTACTGAAAACTTTATTAGAAAATAGTGAGCATAATAAATGAAGCACATCTAACCTTTCTATCTGTCGATCTCCAAAAGCTTTGCATTTCGCAACGACACCCAATTGCAAGGAATTTTTTTGTTAACGATTTTTTCCGTACCTATATGAAGTTTAAGATGTCGCTTTGGTCCTTTGTACTTGGACACCCAGTATCAGTATAAACAAATCGTGACTATTATGTAGGTATATACAGTTAGCAAATAGTTTATTTTAATACAGACATTTCAATTAAGTTATCAGAAAATTAACTAGGGAGTATAATAATACTCAATTAAATCTATTAAAGAAATGAAACACTCTGTATAACGGACGTCTTGGGGACTTAACTTGCAATAATAATTTAAATGGACATATATATGTGTTAACTTCCATTCACCAAAATATCAAAACAATATCACCGTATAATTCTTTTCAGATACATATATTTGGTCTCACCCTGTATATCAGGTGTATGTACAAAAATAATGAAAGTAAAGAAAAGGTTGTAACCAGTAGCACAAAAAAATAACATTCCACTAAGTTTTGCGTTAATATAGGCAAACATGTCCATTTTATGATATATTGAAAGTATCAAATAGTGATATTGCAGACCCTGTATATCAAAAACTGTTGAGCTTTGAGCTTTCTGGCAATGAAGACCTTTGATCAATTGGTGAAGTTCAAGAACATATCAAAATTTGATTAAATTCTGACCGAAAGGTATTTTACATTTAAAACGTGCCCCCTCCTTAGTTGTACTTTTTCTATCAATATTTTTTAATAGTTATCTTGGAATACGCGAATGCGTTAAAGAAGGTTTAAAAAAAATACGCTAATTGTCATCCGTACAAATTTGGGCACTTTTTGCGTGATCTATTAATTACTTTCAGAACAATATTAAAATTACATACATTAAAAGGTAAATATATAAGTTTGACTAAAACGTGTTTTCCCGTATTTATTGAATCCTATTTCAACTAAACTTAAAATATTCATCCCGTTACATTTATACTGTATAACTAAAAGTAAATGTCTGTCAAATACTCATGAGGTACTGTTATTTATTTTTGAATTTAAATTATCTTATATAGTATAACTGGTATAATCGCGTGCAACTTGTTCAATACCATATTTAAAACACGCTATCTATATAGATACTAAATTTAATAAATTATAAATTATGCAAACTCATTAAAGTTACTCTATTACAGCAAGTAGTAAGTAGTTTTGCTAACATAAGAAAGTAAAGTACGAGTGACAATATTATAAATACCTATCTTTGGGGTTTTTAAATCATGCATTTCAAACTAAACATTATTACATTGTAAGTGTTAATAATAAAGAACTTTTTTACGAATTTTTACTTTAAAAACACAAGCAACAAAACTAACAAACTAATAGTAAAATTAATTATGATAGATCTTAAAATATTAAAGCTACAATAAAACTATAAAGCACCAGCCTGTTAGAAGTTCGTTTGAAAAGTTTTAAAATATCTTTAATCTTGAAGTTATTAGTTCATTTAGGGACTCGACTTTCGCATAAATATTTGAATATAAGGACTACGTATGATCAACATAATTTATATCGTAACTCTACTAGTAATATACGTGATTGTAATAGAGTTAGTAATTTATTATACAAGATGATAAAGGGGCATTTTAACATCAAATGAAAGATGTTAAATCACGAGTGTCGTTAGCCACGAGTGAATTTCCTTTCACGAGAAGTTAATTTCTCCTTAACCTGGGAACGCCCTCGACTATTTTTTTTCAGTTATATTTGTGCATTTTTCATATGGTACTCTAAATTGTATGTAAAACACTAAGAAAATGTCAAAAAAAATTTTTGAAAATGCTTAACATTGAATTTGACCCGTACCCATATGGACCCCGTGGGCATTCAAAGAATAAATGTATTAAATCTAATAACAAAAGAATAAATGTATTTTTATTGAACAAAAGGAACTATAAAAATGAAAATAAGTAAATTTAACGTTTAGTGTGATAATTTATAAAACATGGAATACATAATCCGACGTTACATTTTGTGCACAGAGTTCTGACTTTACTCTTACAGCTTTCTAAACCACATCTTCGTCTCTGTCCATCCTTAGTGGAGTCTACCAAATGTCCAACGTTATCATAACGTATATCAGGAATTACTTTTTGCGAGAGGGGTTTGATTTGGTCCTGGCCGTAAAGTAACAGTTTGATATTTAGTCAAATATCCCTGAACTAAAGTGCGTCTAAATGTTAGTTGTGACATTTTTGGGTCCTGATGGCGACACATCAACCAAGCATTATTGACGCACAAATCAATAAGCCATGTAAAGGTATTTCACCATCATTTTTTTCCTCGTATATTGATTTTATATTTTGTCAGATTTGGATCCATTTGGTCTGTTCCCCCCATATACTCGTATTTGCCTATAACAAACGGCTTTGGAACTTGAATATTCTTATGTTGTATCTTGGAATATCTCTTTACAGGACGTACAGGTTCAACGCACGGACACAACATCGTTGTCTTTCCATCTAACGAAAAATATTCCTGATTTTCTTTCTATGGCACTCAAGAATTACTCTGTTTTTCAATAATTGTTGATCAAGTACCTCTGGAAAGGTCTTTCTTACCGTTAGGTTTAGTTTTTGTTTCTTGCTTCTTTCCTTGACAAGTTTTTTCGATTTTGCCAAAGGAGTATTCGGTTTTGCTTCTCTTATTTCTAATTTGGTAATTCTGTTACTTCTCATTATTCTAGTAGCTTGATAACCTTCAAATCTAAGGAAACCAAACAAGTTTACTGAAGTAAATAGGTTGTCGAAATAAAAATGGTACGGCAGCTTAATTTTTTGTGCCGAAAATTTACTTAAAAGTTTTACAATAGGAGAAGCAGCCTTTCCAAAACTTGTGCTATAAGCATCAGGATTTGTTGCATTTTTTCCTTGATACAAATCGAAAGTCCCCCAATAGCCTTCTTTTGTGTTAATACACCAGGCCTTATAGCCAAACCTTATCGGTTTGCCTTTAATGAATTGTTTGGCAATGTGCTTTCCAAAATTCTTTATCATACTTTCGCCGAAACTTAAATTTTCTTCCGGCACAAAAAGCTCCAGGAATCTTGCCTTAATCATATTCATTACAGGTCTGATCTTCGCAAACTTGTCAGTCATATCAAGTTTAGAATTGTCTGAACAGTGAATGAACTTCATGATTGATAGGGATCTGTTTCTCCGCATAGCTCTCGGTACCAAGTCATTTCTAGTGTCTTCGAACTTCTAGTGACGTTTCGATGGTACTGAATTGTAACCACTCAAAATCAGAATTCCTATGAAGCATTTTATTTCAGCCACTGTAATATTTTGGTTCTCTTGATTTTTAAAAGCTGTATATTTAATGGTTTCGTGAGCCGAGTGTTCAATAATCTCATTGGTAAAAAACATTTCAAACACCTCAATAGGGGTTTTGTTTTTGTAAAGCTCATAATTCGGCGCAGGAAAATTATCTTTTACAGATTTTATTACACCACCTTGAATATACTCAACGTTTTGTAAATTTTCTCTTTGGTAATCCAACCAAGAACTAATAGATGTTGGAATGTTATCTACATTTTGTTGGTCAATACTTTCAGGAAAAGTACCTTCATTATTAATCTTTTTTACAACTGAAGAAGTACTGGAACCTGGTGTAAACTCATGAGATGAGGATGGAACGGCTGAAGGAATACATGAAAGTTCTTGAGTAGCACCATCTGAATTACCTCCAATACGACCGTTAGCAAAAACTAGCTCTACAGGTGCTAAAAGTTGTTTACCAGGTAAATGTTCAAAAGTTCCGCCTTCATCCTTGTCTCCGGATTCTTTATCAGTAAGTATACTACTAGGTGGAGGTTCAACAAGAATGTTTTCTGGGGTTTCATTTCCATCATCATCTAAGAAAACCTCTATTGTTTCTTGTAGAGAAAAACCGGGCCTGAAACCAAAGAGAAGTTTAAATGCCCACGGGGTCCATATGGGCAAAGCGTGAAAAAGTCCTGAATATATGCAACTTGCACAAACATAAATTTATCAAACAATCTATACTTAAAACAACTTAACCTTTATAAATATTACTACGACAGAATAAGAGCCATAACGCAGAGCCTTACCTTAAAATATATTTCATGCCTTGAAGATCGAAAAAGTCATCCATTTTAACTATGCAAATAAAACACACAGGATCACTTTACCGAACTAAATGCTAGACTGACCAAGATTTACGCTTCCTGTACCTGAGATGATAGAAAATACGGCGTACCCATTTGGACCACAGTGGCGGTCCCAGGTTAAGATCGTATTTTATTTTGTGGTCAGGGCCGGCTCGTCCATACAGGCAACATAGTCGGCCGCTTAGGGCGCAAAATTGGGGATTTAAAAACATAAACTTAATAAAAGTTTCTTACTTTTGCGCACTTCTACCTTAGGAAGACGAATTACTAGGCAATGAAAGGTGAACAACCTTCAACAAGTCAGTTCGTGATTCGTAAGTCGTGTGGGGCGAGTTGTTTGCATTGGCAGTGCAGTTATTGTTTTTGTACATTTTCGCAGTCAGCGAGTTAGACTGTTAATTACGAATTACAAGTATGAAAGAAAGTTTGGATTGACAGGTAAGTAAACTCTTGTTCATAATTATTATTGGCAATTTTTCATTTCCTATGAATAGCTACAATGTATAACTCGTAGTTATTTATTAGCGTTCTGGTAGGGTACGTTAAAGCTAATAAACAAACACTTTAGGTACACTGAAAAAAAGTTTAATTACCAAAGATTATTGGTTCCAGAACACCGAATGCAATTTATTGATAGGAGGACATATGTTTTCTTAAAATTCGATAGTCAGATTTCTATGAAACTTTTCATTTTGAGTTACGAGACGAAATTTCCCCTTTTCATAGTATTCTTTAATAATAATAACGTTTTTTGCTCAAACAGGTCAATATCCAAGCAGAACAAATACAAGTTTATATAAAATAAACAATTATTGTTATTTTAATTATTATTTAATATTTCAGCCGTCATTTAAAACATAATTTTATTTTAGACGACGTAAAACAATTTCATTATAACGGAAATATAATAATGAATTTATAAATTTTGTTTCAAACACTATTTAGTAAATAATTGTGAAATTATTACAATTTGTATTGTTTACTTTCCTTTTAATAGCCTTTGTGCTAATTCAGTTATTATCAATAAATATAAAAAGTTCAAAATACTGTGTTATAATTGACTTCGTTAAAGAGCTAGTTATTTTTCTTCAGAAATCAAATGAAATAGTCTTTTTAAATAAGTCTTATTATTTAAAACCACCCTAATGTTTCCTCCTTCTCTTGTGATTAAAAGTTTGGAACAAATAATTAACGCTTCAACTTTTCAGTTTCCGCGAAGAAGCTTGTTGTTATAAAAGACTTAAGACTCGTATACCTATTATTCACGGTTGTGATGTATATGTAATTGAGTGTTATGTTTGTGATATTTTATTACATTTATTAATTTATTGTAAAGTTTGTTTATCCCTTCTTTTCAGATACATGTATAATGTTAGAAAACACTCTGGCGCTTGGTTTAAGAAAACCAGAGAATAATCAACAAAAAAGGCTGAAGGGTTTTTTGAGAAATATTTAATTGAACCAAATAACACCTCCACTTAGAGAAGAAACAAATAATAAATCACCGTCTACTTCTGAAGAAAGCAACCAGCTCCAACCTCAAAAATATCCTAATGATTTCGTTGAAATGGACCAAGGAATTACCGCCGAAAAAATCAAGCCCTCGCAGAGTTACGATTGATTATGCTGATCCAGCCTCTTGGGATACACTAAATATTAGTCGTCAAACCTTACGGACTACTTTACTAGACCATGGACCTGATCAAGCAAAAGACAAATTTCCGAAGGGTCTGAATGACATAAAATTTTCTGATTTTCATTACAGAAGAAGGCTTCCGAATGGAGAAGATCTGTACCGGGATTATCTTCAGTATTCAAAATCTACCGATAAGATCTTCTGTTCTTGTTGTAAGGTTTTTGGCATAAACGTCTCTTCTTCATTAGGCCAAAGTGGTTGTAATGATTGGCACAATATTTCGTCCCTCCTTGATACGCACGAAACATCAAATCAACACCTTCAAAACGTTGAGAAACGGAAAACACTGAGGACAAATCTTAAAGAGAATTTAACCGTTGACAATGTTCATGAACAAAAAATAAGAGAAGAAGAAATTTACTGGCAGAAAATTCTAGAACGGCTGTTTGCGTTCGTTAAAACTCTTGATTTCAAAAACTTGGCGTTTCAGGACACGACCGAAAAATTAGATGCCCATGACAACAGAAAATTTGTTGAATATTTGGCCATATTTGACCCAATTATGAATGAGCATCTACGAAAAATCAGAAATGACGACAAAAAATCACTCATTGCTCAGAAAGAAACATACAAAATGAATTGATTCAAATGTTAGCTAATGCCATAAATACAGAGATATTGTTTTCAGTTCAAAAAGCTAAATACTTTTTGGTCATTTTAGGCTGCGCCCCAGATGTTAGCCATGTAGATTTGTACAACTACTAACGTCTTCTCTGGCAACCTGAAAAGAAGGGTCTAGTTGCAATAAAGTACTGGTGAAAGAGCACTTTTTGGGATTTATCCTTCTTAAAGAAAGTACCGGTGCGCCCATGACAGAAGTGGTTCTAGAAAAGTTAAAAGACATGTCATTACCAGTAGAGAATATTCGCGGGCAAGGCTATGACAACAAGAATTTTAGATGGCAACCTATGTGCGTTTGATGTACCACGTTGCTCACACATTTTGAACCTTATAGTCAACGATGCAGCATCATGCTGTGTGGAAATTACTACCCTTTTATATGGTCCAACGATCATATGTATACTTTTCGGCATCAACTCATCGATGGGAGATTTTGCGCCGTCACGTGCCATCTTTGACATTAAAACCCCTAAGTGACACAAGATGCTCCAGTCGAATTGATGCACTAACACCTCTGCGGTAGCAGTTGTCTCATGTTTGTGATGCTTTGGAAGAGATTTCTGAAGGCACTTCTCTAAAAGGATCGAGTGACAGTATTGCGAAGGTAGAAGCACTTGGGTTACTTAAAAGTATTTCACACTTCAAGTTTATTGTCGCACTTGTCACATAGCAAAACATTTTGTTTCAAGTAAATATAACTAGTAAAATACTGCAAGAAAAGGACTTCAGTTTCCAGAGAGCAGTAAGTCACCTGAAAAAACCGAAGAGCTTTTGGTTGCAGCTAGAAGTGATTTAGAGTTCAAGAAAGTTCTGGTTGACGCTAACGAAGTAGCAGAAGAAGGTGGAATAGAACCAGTTTTCGAGAAAGAGAAGTTCCGGCTTCGAAAAAAAAAAAAGAAAATGTTTGATTACGAATCAATATATGAATCTGCAAATATTGCAGGTGACCCTTCAGAAAGTTTCAAGGTCCACTTTTATTTTGCTGCTTTGACACAGCTGCTAATGCGGCAAAAGAAATATTTTCCTAGTTAAATAAAGTATCTGGTATCTTTCGATTTTTGTACAACATTCCTAACCTTAAAAACAAGACTACATCAGAGGTCAAGTCGATGTGCAAAAACTTGGAAAAAGCATTAAGAATCGAAAAGATGAAGTTTTGAATGAATCTGACATTGCTGTTGTAGGACTGTGTTCTTAACTAAGAGCAATTTCTTATCATCTCCATGACTCAGTATCAAACCCTGAAGAAGTCCAAACTACGTTTACCAACATAATCTGGAAAATGGATTTCCTAACTTGTGTGTAGCCCTTCGTATTTTGCTTACGTTACCACTTTCCGTAGCTAGTGCTGAACGAAGTTTTTCTAAACTTGAGCTAATTAAAACCTATCTGTGTAGTACAATGTACCAGGAGAGACTTATGGGTCTGGCAATAGTTCCTGTTGAAAGTGACATAGTAAGACAGTTAGACTCAAAAGCCCTTTTACAAGAAAATGCTAAGCAGAAAGCAAGAAAAGTACCATTAGGAGTATAAAAACTGTTAACCAGTATTTGTTAAGTTAAGTGATTTTTGGACGGCAGTTAAGAAAACAATAATCAAATATCAAAAAATGTCAAGTACGCTTTGTGTATTTTTTTAGTGTTATAAAAACAGAAAACTATATGTAATCTAACTGTGAGTTTCTGTTTGTTATTGAAAGAACTGTACCATTATAAAACCTATAAACCCATATACCTAATGTAAAACTGTGTGTTATGTAGCTTTTATAAAACTAATTTAGATTTCTAAATATTAATCTGTAAGTAGTCAAAACAAAAGCCAAAATGCAAAGCGGTTGTTAGAACTAGTTTTTCAACTAATATAATACATCGAGGTTTTTAGATATTAAATTATGTGTATTTATTTTTTTGTAAAATTGATATTAGTTTTATTTACATATCCCAGTCATTACTCAAAGGTTATAAAATCAAATTCTTTGTTATAACAATTATTAACAAAAACGTTTTTCCGAAGTTCCATATCCGCCAGATTCCACCGAAGGCACTTTAATGAGGGCGCAGAATTTGTTTTCGCCTAGGGCGCCAAACACCCTAGAGCCGACCCTGTTTGTGGAAGTAAAGCTAACATTATTGTCCATGCAACTAGAATTACAAAAAAAAAATGGATAAAATTATTTTTTCCGCCAATCCTTTACCAATGGACCCATTAATGAACGATTTTGCTTGAAAAATAAGCGCCAATGGATTACTTTACACAATAGCTTTAATTTAGGCCACCTCAGATTATTATCATGGTAAATATGTTTCTATTGGCGAGAAAACAAGTTTATCCACAACTGACACATTATCATGTCATAATTCAACTGCTTACAAACGCATTATAAACACTATAAAACCCTAGTGTTTTATATTCATAAAACACTAGGGTTTTATTTTCTTGCGTGTTTTATATGCCAAACGAATCAGTCACTATAGCAATAAATCCATGACCACCCATAAATTCAAATAATAACAAAATTGAATTAAAATTAAATTAACTAGAATAATTAAGTACATTTCATTTTAATTTATTGTCGGTTGTGGATAAAGTTTTGTATTACATTCGGGTCTTATTAGCATATAAAACACTTAAGAAAATAAACGCTCGAGCTAACGCTCTCGCGTTTATTTTCTTGCGTGTTTTATATGCCTAATAAGACCCTTATATAATAAATAACTATTATTGGCGAACCGATCGGCGATAGTGTAATCTCCTCGAGCCAGTAAAAACTGTACATTGCGTATAATATAATATTTTTTATTTGTTATTCATTCGTTAATTACACTAAATATATGGTGTGGAACAACACACGCTCTTCCAACCTACAAAATCGAAATGAAAAGAAAAGAAATAAGTTTGATAACAATTTTTTATGATAATTATGCATTCTCTTTTATAATGTTCATTACGAAAATAGGCAACATTGCAAAAACAAGAGCAATTATCTATGTCAAACAGGCGTTTAAAACTTCATGTTATACAGAAGTTAATAGACATCCAGATGCTAACTTAAACAATTAAAAGAGATATTTTAATTATATTTTACTCATTCCGGGCAACATTTCTTTAAGACAATAGCAGGGATACTGTCTGGGCCAGTCGCCTTACTGAGATCAAGTCTACTGATAACCGATTCTAGGAGCTTGTACCGTAAATAAATTGGTTTCATAGCGTATGAAGAAGAGTTAACTAGGGACAAGTTTTTTCCAGAATCATTGAGACACGAGTTTTATGCAAATAACTCCACAAAAACATCGGCTTTGTCTACAAAATCAGCAACTAAAGATCCGTCAGAAGATGTCAGGGGGGTGGGGGATGACGCTGTACCAAAGTTTTCACTAATGGCTTTAGCTAAACACCAAAATTTACAACTGCCCAAAAGAGATGTAGCCAGTTCATTGCATTTTTTAGCTTTAGTCCTGACACTTGCAGATATTTCCAGCACCAACGTATTCTGCATGACTCTCAACCGTTTTATTAGATTTGCATTTAACATAAAATTTATTTTTCAAAGATATTGCATCAGCACAAGCCTTATTGAACCAGGGTTGGGAACGTTAATGACCTATACGATTCTGTTTTTTGGGAATGTATAACTCTATTCCCATGAGGATGATTTCAGATACTGAAAAGGCAATGACCGAAGAAGAGAATGACTTAAAATAATATTCACGCCATGCAAAGGTTGCAAAGAAGTCTCGTAAATCACTCCATCGAGCAGACTACCACAAGGTTCTATTAGTGTTGCGAGCAACAATGGAATTAGGGGCAGCAGAAATTATTTCTATTAGACAATGGTCAGACAGACGTAGAGGGGAAAGAACGGAAGTTTTGTAAACAGGTGGGTTTGATGTAAGAAAGAGACTTAGAAGATGTGGAGTATGGCTAGGGTTATCAGGGATTATTGTGGGTTCGGAAATCATTTGTGTGCAATAGCAAATGTTTCTGCACTATGACTAGATGGACTAGTAGTAGATGAAATTTGAAGCCAATTAAAGTTATGAACATTGAAATCTCCTACAATTGAGATATCGCAAGATGGAAACTGAGACAGGAGATAGTCAACTTTCAAACTAAGGTAATCGAAGAAGTCTTAAAAGTTACTGTCATTAGAAGACCTATAAATGAAACAGTAAAATTTCACAAATTTAGGACCAGAATGTTTAAACCAAATCACGTCGAAATTTTTATTTTCCAATAAAATAAAATAAATGCTGTCCTTGATATAGGCACATATGCCTCCTTTATATCGAAAGTTGAGTGAAGGTTGTATTGGGGTTATTGCAAGTCGGGTGAATCGGAGATTTCAGAGGAGACTTGTGTTTCAGAAAGAAATAAAATGTCAGGTTGTAATTGTTCAAGATGAACAGCATTAAGACTAGATCTAATACCGCGGATGTTGCTATAGTGGATCAGAAAGTTAGAACTTTGACAATATGTAATATATACTTTATAACGTTTTTTGTATTAATTCACAACTATTTGTTTACATTGTTTGTTACTTGGTGTCGGTAGCTCGGAGGTTAAGTATTATTTTTAAGAAGTCACACTTGTATAATGTGAATAATATGTCGACTTATTTTTAAGTACATTTATTGACCTTGCCACGTGTCTAACCTACCACGTCACATAAAATGGGAAGAAGTTAGTTAGCTCGACTAGTAACTCAGTCAAACGGTCATGAGACCGTAGAGCACTCGGATAGCGTGGGTGTTTTGAAGCTTTGATAAAGAGGAAAGAGATGGCTAGGTTAGTTAGAAAGCAAGAATAAAATTGTAGATAGAAAGATAGGGAGAACAGACAAGAACCATGCGCCACAAGCTTTAAAGAATGAAAAGATAAATTATTATTTCTTGAAAGAGAGACCCTGTAAAGCTTGAACCAGGGAAGCAACAGGAACAGCAAATAAACGACAGTTCCCTCTTCAAGCGTAATTTATTGATACGTCTCCGACCAATGAATGATATGTATGAACATTTAACCACAACACGAGCATTTTCCTTTAATCCGAACATATCACTTTGTACATAATGCAATTATTCAGTTTTAAAAAAACGTGTCAACGTATAGGATATGCGCAATTCACAATTGAAACTGAACCAGCCTTTTCAGTATTTGTATGTTATATGCACAAAACAACCACCAAAAGTTCCTTTGTGGCTTATACATATGCATGCTAAATAAATTCTAACGCAAAAACTTTAATGGGAATTGGGAATGATATGAAAATAATTACAATAAATATTCGAAGTGTCCTCCTTGACATTCTAAACAGTATGCTATGCGATTACGAAATTCTTGAACGGAATTTTGTAAAAAAAAAAATGGGGTTCAACTCATTACATGCAGTAAGAATATGATTTTTTAATTCGTCGGCATCCTGCATGTGAACATTATAAATTTTAGATTTCAAATAACTCCAGAGAAAGAAATCATTTGGCGATAGATCTGGCGATAGCGGTGGCCAAGTTAAATTCCATTAATAAAGTAGGGCCCGATTAAAACATTGTCCATTATTCCAGCTCAAACTTTAACGCTGATATTATATAGTGTGTGTTAGATTTTGTAAATGAGGATTCGATCGTGACCAATATCTGTTTTAGTAAAAAAAGGAAGTGTATTAGGTAGATGGAAATGGATAATGGAGTTAGGTATATACCGATAATTTTGGGGGTTTACAGTTCCATTTAAGGAAAGCGATGCTTCAACTGTGAAGACTATTTTTCTTAAAATTTCATCATTGTCATTGTATAAATTAAATAAAGCTTCACACAAGCTGTGCGTTTAATTTTGTCGTCATTGTGCAGCTGTTGGTGATTATGAAATTTGTACGACCTGTATTTAAATTTTTTTAATGTTTCAAAGACGGAATCTTTGAAATTTGAAATTCTTGTGTGATTAAACACAATGACGCTGTGGGATTGTCCTGAACATAGCACAAAATGATTAATTATAATTCCTCATTGAGGACATGGTTTTTACTTTTTTTGTTAAAATTCGCGACACAACCATCCTCATTAAACTGAGTAACAATGCTATGGGTGGTTGAAATAGATGGGATGTGTTCCTCAGGGTATTGTAAAATAAGTCCCGCGTTCTTCTCAAACTATTGTTACTTTTGTACCAATTGAAAATGTGTATTTTTATTTCAGTGGAAAGCATTTTGTAAGTTAAACTGTAGGGTGGTATTTTTAAAACATGCGACAGCTGTCAATTTTGCCTACTAGTCATTTGAACTATTGCAATACGTTGACGCGTTTTTTTTAAAACTGAACATAGAGATAATTACATTATATATAAAATCGTGTGTTCGGATTAAAAAAAATCGTACGGTATTTATTATAATGGGACGTTACTACGTTTCCTCAAAGACTAGATAATTTCCCAATATCACAATATGAAACAGTAAAACTTCGTAATTACCATATATTTTCACTATTAATACTGACGAAGGCAAGTCAACTTAAAAATCTATAAATAACAACAAAAGAACGTAATACCTCTCTTTGGTCCGGTGAAAGATCTTTCAGACGTAAACCTGAAAGGGAAGATTTCATACACACATACATACCATGTATATATATATATATATATATATATATATATATATATATATACAGGGTGCCCATTAGTGCAAGGAAAACTAATATCTTGTTAATACACCACATGTAAAAAATCTTTCAAATAGAAGTTGTAGCAATTGCAAAATTGCACATTTGTAAAATAGTTTCACGTGTATAAGGTGCTCTGATTAGTTGAACCATTTTAACTAGGTATTTTGTTAAATGGCATCGGTAGTATGTTTTTACGTGATCGAACTCACCATACCGGATCTACATACGTCACTATATTTTCTCGAGAAAAATTTTGCCGCGTTGCCAAGTTATCGCCAAAAATATGAATATTTACTGAAAATCGCTTCATCATAAATGAATTACATAACAGTTTACTGATAACATCTTAAACAAAATTTTTGTATAGTTACAATGACAAAGAGATAAAGTGTATGGGACAAGATAAAGTGTTGTTTCAGACACAGGGTGTTTATTATGAAGGCAAGAAATCATCACATTTTAAGGGGTCAAAACTTGATTTATTTAATCGAACACCCTGTATACTACTCCATGCTTCTGTAAAGCTACTAAACCCCTTCAGTTTATGTATACACCATGTGGTCCCTACAATTAGTATTTTTTGAGAAATTTTCCGTTTAATGAAAATTTTACGCTTGTACAACTTTATATGTCTGAATGGAATACCCTGTAAGTTGTAGATATAACATTCAATAGTTTATAAAACTTCAAAATTCACTTGATCTATCTTAATAAGTATTACCTCTAAAATCATGTAGCAGTGATTACATTTGCCCCACAAAGTGCATGTACGGGGTAAGCGTAATCAGAGAGAATATGGTTAATGTAATCATGATTAAATTTGCCCCAGCTTCACATTTTAATCTTTTTAATTCATGTATTACTTTGTTTTTAGTGTAAAATCTTTATTGAAAAATTGTCATATACTTCTAAACAATAAAAAGCGCGATGGTTAAATACTTTGCTAACATTTCTTAACATGCCGTAGTCGCTACTTCGGAAAGCTTCTCTTATCCATTGTTTCATATCCTCTTTTGTCGTGGCAGATACTTTATAAACTTGATTTTTAATCTAATCCCACAAAAATAAATCTACTTTCGTTAATCCTGGGGAACGTGGTGGCCATTTAACTACACCTGCTCTGTCTAGCCACCTGTCAGGAAACCTTTTATTTAAAAAGGTATTGACTAAAACGGTGTTATGAACTGGAGATCCATCATGTAAGAACCGAATTCTTTGCTTGACTGGATTGGGTAAATGTCGTATTAAATGGGTTAACTTGTTTTGCAAAAAATCCAAGTAAACTTCTTCAGTTACCTTTCCATCAAAAAATACGGCCGGTTACATATTTTCCTATGATTCCACTCCAAACGTTCAAGGACAACCTTGTCTGGCTAATAGTCCTTATACAATGTGGTCGTTCGGCAGAATAATATGGAAATTATGTCTGTTGACAAACTCATTTTTGTAAAATATCGATTCGTCACAAAACAAAACATCATCAAAAATTATGAAAATGTAAACTTTCACACATAATAAAATACTTATCTTTTTTGTTTTTTTTTTAATGGTGTATTTTAAATTATACAATCTAAACGTGTTGATAACACTTACAGTTATCTTCGTCAGTAGTAATATTTGTTAAAAATTGTTAAAGATGTAAACAATTTTGTCAAAGTTGAAAAATTAAAACATAAACATCAGCCTGCTATCAACATAACAGTTTGAGAACCGTATAAAGCCAACTATAAAATTAAATTTTAGTAAAGAATAACTAGGTCATTAAAAATTAAATATTGTTAAACTGCCTTAAAGATGACAAATCAGAACACTCTCTACGGCGAAAGCTAGCAACGAAATTTGTCAGCCAAAAAACACATTTAACAAAATTATAGTTATAATGTAAGAGTAAAGTTGTGAAAAACTTCACTTTGACAATGATAGAAGCATTCACAAATTTAAACATCAAATAAAATAAGCTAGTTAAATCTAACAAAGAAATATCTTTATCAATAAGTGCAAGTGTTATTAACAATTGAAAGCACAGTGCAGAACGTTTTTTGTAATTTTTTATTTAAATTTTAATTTCAACTACTTGTGTTAAATTATAGTGCTGTGGTAATTTAACATATAATTGGTAAAGCATTTGCTTCAAGGTCTGGGAAAAACACAGCAAAAAACCTAGACATACCAAAAGTTAAAATTAAAATCAAAATTAAGACGTATCACTATGCTTTTTTTAAATTATAAGATGCCAAAACCTATTTAAACGGAGATTTTCTTCTTGTCTGTTAAAATTATTAGGGTGTTTATATATTTCAATAGCTTCACGTTGTAAACGAACATAATAATGAGTTTGTCTTGACCATATTTCCATATTATCAAATTGAATGTCATGATTTAGATTATTCAGGGCATGGTCAGCCACAGCAGACCTCTCTGGTTGACCTAACCTACAAAATCTCATATGTTCTTTACGTCATGTATCAAAGCTACGTTTTATGGTTCCGATGAATACTTTTACACATGAACAAGATAACTTATACACTCCGGAAGATGATAAAGGGTTTGACACATCTTTAGGTGGTCTTAAATGTTCTTTAATTTTTCTTATAGGTTTAAAAATAGCCCTAATGCCGTATTTAATTAGGATTTTTTCAATTCTATTTGTAACATTAGCTATAAAAGGAAGAAAAGCAGTACCAACATTAAGAACTGGTTTTTCTTTAAGGTTACGTCTAGGAGGTGTAATAATATTATTAATATCTGTAAGTGAATATCCATTATTTTGTAAGGATTTTGTTTATATATTATTTATATTCATCCTTCAAAAATTCAGGGTCACAAATTCGTTTTGCTCGATCTACTAAAGATTTAATTACACCAAATTTTTGACGTGGATGGTGGTTGGATTTGTCATCTTTAAGGTAGTTTAACAATATTTAATTTTTGATGACCTAGTTATTTTTTACTAAAATTTTTATGGTTGGCTTTATACGTTTCTCAAACTGTTATATTA
Source organism: Vesta saturnalis (assembly GCA_036346205.1). Taxonomy (NCBI): domain Eukaryota; kingdom Metazoa; phylum Arthropoda; class Insecta; order Coleoptera; family Lampyridae; genus Vesta; species Vesta saturnalis. The sequence continues at coordinate 190,048 of JARFJB010001112.1, read as the reverse complement.
ATAGCAGGCTGATGTTTATGTTTTAATTTTTCAACTTTGACAAAATTGTTTACATCTTTAACAATTTTTAACAAATATTACTACTGACGAAGATAATTGTAAGTGTTATCGAAACGTTTACATTGTATAATTTAAAATACACCATTAAAAAAAAACAAAAAAAGATAAGTATTTTATCATCAAAAGATAATTCTTGCATCCTTTGAATATGGTATGGATGCGTTTTGTTTGTGCTCAGAATTCGTTGGTCAACAGTACGACTTATGTCACTTTGATTTGAAGTGCCTCTAGCCGATATGCTAGGAATTTCTACAACCTTTAACATAACTGTCCTCTGATTAACTGGTGTTAATGCAATTTTTGCTCTTTCACTATTTGGATAAGCAACATTTCCAGTTTGTGTAAACCTTAACAATAAAGTTTCAAATGCTTCTAAGTGGATATTTTTCATGGTATAACCTTGAGGCCCATAAACAATTTCGGAAAAAATAATGGTTTAGAAGTCATAGCTATTAAAATTGATCAAAAGCATGTAGGAACTTTAGAAATTATGGAATGCTACAGATTGTTCCATTAGACAATATGAAATTGTGTAAGAGTAAAATTTTCATTAAACTGATAATTTCTCACAAAATAATAGTTTTAGAGGTCATAGTTATTAAAATAGATCAAATGGATTTAGAATTTTATAAACTATGGACCTAGAGGGTGTTCCAGTAGGAAAAATAAAATTATACAAGCGTAAAATTTTCATTACATATAAATTGGAGGGATTTAGTGGCTTTACAAAAGCATGGAATAATATACAGGGCGTTTCATTAAAAAAAAATAGGTTTTTGCCCGTTAAAATGTTATGATTTAGTGTCTTCATAATGCCCTGTCTATGGAAAAACATTTTCTTTTGTTCCCGTACGTTTCATACACTTTTTATCTTTGCAACTATACAAATATTTTGATTAAGATGTTATTAGTAAACTGTTATGTAATACATTTATGATGAAGCGATTTTCAGTAAATTTTAATATTTTCGGCAATAACTTGGCAACGTGGTAAACTATTCTGGGAAAATATAGTGACGTATGTAGATCGCTATGGTGAGTTCGATCATGTAAAAATGTACCACCGATGCCATTTAAAAAAATACCTAAAATGCATCGACTAATCAGAGCACTCTGTATACCTGAAACTATTTTACAAATGTGCAATAATGCAATTACTATAACTTTTATTTGAAACATGCACCCACACACACACACACAAAAGAAAACTGCAAATTCTAGAGCTGATTTTATGTCGATTTAACGTAAATGACCTTAATACAAAAATACTTCCTAAGAGAGCTGGAGCTGTTGGAAGATGGCGCTCTAACATCGGTTTAATTCAAATATCTTCAAAATGGTTTTTAGTTGTACTCATAAGCGGCTCGTTTGGGCGGGGCATTGGACATTGTTATTGATAAGTTTTTTGGTTTTTCAAAATTTCGCAATTTTAACATAAAATTTAAAAAATTTCGAATTTTTCATAAAAAAATGATACTCTTGTCTGAAGTAGCTACGACACACCGTTTTCGAAATCAATCGATTTGAACTTTTCATGTGTTAATCATACTTTTATAAAATTAACTAACGAATTAATTTACAATTATGAAAGATGGCTATGGAAAATAAACAAAATAACAATATATATATATATATATATATATATATATATATATATATATATATATATATCTTTATACAGAAAGGTAACAATCCAAGCCTTTCTTTTCACAATACCCAAACACAAACCCCCATTAATAATTATCGCTTAAATTATCTAAATAATCGGAGAAGCTTGTTCAATTCACTATATTAACACTAGCATGAATATACGAGTAACTAATCAATTCAAATTAGATATCTATGATCTGAACACTCTTATCCATAATGAAAGAAAATTTGTACTTAAAACTGACAAACATCGTTTAAAATAACACGGTGCCCGCGCTAACGGTTGTCTTACTTAATACATAAATAATACGAAAGGTACAACCGGTATAGACACAAGCTTTGAGTTTCTGCTACAACGCACGGTAACGTAAATAGGAGCTAATAAAATAATACCAAAGACGGATGCTAAATGCTAATACAACACAGTGGTTTATGTAAAAGTTCGGTAATAATTATTCTAAAATTTGGTTAAAATATGTGCACCAAATATTAGGCAATGGTTTGATCAAATTATAACAGTTCTACATTAGTGAAATCGAAGTGACAAAGAAATTGCAACAAAGGTAAACAGCTCATTAAAATTACTTTGGTTACTTTAAATGCACTTAGTCTTTGTAGATGCTGTAATGATCCCTGCTGAAGGCAGCGTATAACGTATAACAAGGTTAGAATGTAAACTCAGTAATGCGATGTTTATTAGTACATGCGATAATGGAATAATCTGACCTCGTGTGCACGAATACTTGAGCCTAAGTTAGTACAGCTTAAATTCCATCATCATAATCTCCAGTGACAATGGAACATCAACGGTAATGGAACAAAGGTAATTGAAGCACACCTACCAGTCATTTACAAGCAGTCCCAGTTAAGAGAACATCGTAGCAAAACCAAAAGCGAGACGAAAAGGTACATAACGTATAATCCCAACACACCAATAAAGAAAAGCTAGAAACAATGTAAATGATATAATAGCAATTTATTCATGTAACGCTGTTTTACCTCTGTAGATCGAAGACGAGCTCTATGTGATGATTTAACCCGATCTGGTTAAATTATAATTCTTGTACGAAACGATATTGTATTATCGCATATTAAACCTGAAAGAGAGATTCTAATTACACCGAAGTTGAAAGAAGCAGAGCAAACTTACCAAATTGTGTGTGCAAATAATATTTTACTACATCCACATCAATAGCGATTATATTACTTTACAAAGTAAAGAAATGTTATTTCCCTCTAAAAGTAATGATTAACATCGACGAAACTATAAAAAGTGAGATTTTCTCAAAATGCATGCACTACACAACAATGGCTGCTTGAAAAAGGAAGCATGCCTCAGGAAGAAATATTTCAACCCAAAATGTTCTTATCAAAAATAATTGTTGCCAAGATCAACTTTATATGTATTTCAATAAAGAATTGTTTGTAAGACATACTTATCCAAGATTACCCCCATCTAGTGGTAATTTAGCAAAGTAACAGATATCTGTAAAATGTATGAATTTGAAATTAACTAGAACCACGTACATCCGATAAATGGCACTAGTAGGTTTATTTAGAGCTTTTATTATAAAGTAGAAAAGTACATACGATAAAGAAATAATTTAATCAATTATCATTTGTAACGTAAATGGTAAACGCAGTAAATACAGAAAATTTAGATTATTATGGTAGAGAAATAAGTAACGAATAACCATTACATAAGAATCATAAATATTCAATCAACGGATACCTGTTTCTAGAACAGTAAACACAGAAAATTATAAACTCGATACGAATAGATCCGATATCGATTTTTACACGTTACAACCTTAAGCAGCAAACAAGTTTATTTTCAGAGTAAACTTTCTAAATAATAATTTTCAAAAATATACAGTTCATATTGCTTGTTTACTGTTAGAAAAGTACGATTTAAATTCATTTTGCTCATAATAGATCGAGATGAATTGCTCAAAAATGATCGAGAAACAGTTCAATTGAAAATCCTGCTTATAACGGGAACACCGTTGTAATTAGTATTGCTAACTTAATAACGTTTACAAGATATTATCTTGGTTATAATTATAAATAAAGCTTATTTAATATAAAAGGATAATAATTAGTTTCAACGAAACACATTTGGTTATGTATAAATGCAACAGTATATTCTCAAACGTTATAAAGTCACTTGTTTATGCCTTTTTGGTGCATTTTCAAAATTGTTTAATTATTACTCATTGTGGTAATACCAGGCGTGTATATAGAACAAACGAGGTAGAGAGAATAACTTAAATTGATTGCAACCATTAAGTAGCGTTGCAAATATTATTGAATTTTTATGTTTTAAAAATTTGTTGAATGGTTGTTTACTCATTATTTTGGATTCAAATAAATTTAATGATTTTATTCAAACCAGTCTTGGTAATTCCTGCTTATAACGGGAACACCGTTGTTATAGTATTGCTGACTTAATAACGTTATGTTTGTTATAATTACAAATAAAGCTTACCTCACATAAAAGGTTAATCATTAGTTTTAACGGAACACGTATGGTTATCTGTAAATGCAACAGTACATTCTTAAACATTATAAAGTCACTTATTTATGCCTTTTTGATGCATTTTCAAAATGGTTTATTTATTACTCATTGTGGTAATACCAAGCGTATATATAGAGCAAACGAGGTAAAAAGAAAACTTTAATTGATTGCACAAAATTATTTATTGATTGCAAACATTAAGTAGCGTTGCTAATTTTATTGACTTTTATGCTTCAAAAATTTATTTAACGGTTGTTTACTCATTATTTTGGATTCAAATAAATTTAATGATTTTATTCAAACAAGTCTTAGTACATGTATTAACCTCTGTTTTGCGCTCTTTAATATTTTACTATTTGTAATTTGCGCGCCTTCTGGGTGTGTAACCCAACGCGATTTTATTTTGCCTCGGCTGAGTGTTTATAATTTATTATAAACGGGGTGTGGTTCGTATTAATTACTTGATAGGCTTAACACTGGCACCTTAAATAAATCTCTTAAAGCGTTTTAAAACGTATATTAACTAATTTTACAATAAATAAATAATTAAGTAACAAATGTATTTATTCTTTCCGGCTCCTTACTCGCTCTCCTGGGGGGTTGCTTTCTAGGTACGTAATCGTTTCTGGAAATATAAATATATGGATTATCTTAACTTACTCCTTATTTAGTATGTAATATTTACATTACGGTCCTGTATTTACAGAAGCTGGTATGGTTGCTTTAATACAGTTTTGTTCAACGGCGCCAGTGCAATAAACTCGGACGGAGAAAATCAATATCGTTCTCGGCTTATGCGCATGGTATGTCGCGCTCCCAGGAAGTAATACACGCGCGAGATCCGCGTATGCAAATGCAAGATCTCTGGACTGTCTTTATTTAATTATAACCGGTTTGATTTTGTTATTTATTTATCTAACTGGATTAATTACGGACTTCTATACTAAATCTAATTATATACAATTTATTAGGAGAACGAAATACTGGATATTAAAATGCTATACTAAATGAATTTACTAAGGTAAATCGTAATATACACCAGGTCGTAGTTATATTAGTTAATACCGGTAAACATGGGATAATTTACGTACTATCTAATGTTTTACTCTCCAACGGATTTTCCTAACTTATGTACAAATGCTTTTACACTAGGTGTTTCGCGCTGATTTATTCTGAATACAAATTTATGCAACAGGTTTCGTGTATACTCTCCTGCGATTAAAGACACCGTGTATGGTTATTGTGTTTGTCTGTATGTATTGTATGTATTTGTTTCGAGCGGGGTCTCAGTAATACTCAGAAGACGTAGGCTATGGCCTGTCTTAACCCGATAGACTAAGAGAAAGGTCGTAGGTCTTTACAGCCCTGTAACAAACCTTCACCCTCAAGTGTTTGCGAGTGACGTGGGGGTTACCCCTGCGTGGCACTCTGGGTGTTAGTGTACTGTGTGTTTGCGAGTGACGTCGGGATCTACCCTGCTTGCACTCTTGGCGTTAGTGTAAGGTTATAACTCCTGGAGACTCAGCCCGGCGTTATTTACGTTCTGTAGTGTTTGATTGTAAATTGTTAGATTTTATAACTTTACAACTTACGTGTCTATCAATGGCAGTACAGGATTAAACTTTAGGTTGCCCGGTGCGAGGTGGTGCGCGTTATCACACTATCGCGATGGACTCTTCGGCGGCGATTAACCGGTCGGTGCTTACACGAAGCAATCGGTGCGGACGGCTACTGGATATCGGCTTGACTTGAATCTACTTCGATTCATCATCCTTCACGCGCGTCGTGGGTTTATAAAGGTGCATCTGTGGGCGGCTTCGCGGCTACCGTGCGGGGGATGCCGTTATTTGATTGGTTGAGATCGTTCTGACGTGCAAAAACTTACTGGTTTTTAGAAATACACGTCAGCGGTGATTAATAAATTATTTGTTGTGCAATATCGCGTAAACTTTTGAAATTTTAGATATAGGATGGTCCGCAAATAATTTATTCTAAAAAGCATACGTAAAGGACGCTGGTTCTTTACATACACTTTTTAAAACTTTAAAAGAATATTACGAATTTTCTGTTTGAAATTGAGGTAGTAATCTTCCGAGTAGGAAATTGTCTTGTTTTCTACGACCATTAAAGATTTTAACATCTAGTCCAAGATGTTTTACCAAAAAATTTCGATAGAACTGGCGCTTTATGGTTGATATTATCGTTTCTGTGGTTTATTTTGGTTTTGTGTACACAACGCAACTCGAACAAATAAGATAATTGCTGTAAATAGAATTTAATTTAATAAGTTTTAAGTAAATGAAAGTAAAATAGCTGTAAATTAAAGTTAGTTTTGTGTACATATTCACGTCAACTAGATGAAGAAGTGATCGTAGCGTATGGTTTTTAGTTTAAAATTGCCGTTAATGAAGTTTGCGTAAAGATAACTTGAAGGTGGTCGATTAAATATCAAAGGGTTCATTGCAGTACCGTTGTGTTTGAGCCTATTTCAAGCAACGTCTAGATATCGATTCAGTAGATAAAGCGTATTCATTCGTATGTCATATGGTGGTTATCTGTATTTTATTTTTATTTCACTAACTAAAATTACATATTACCTATTGTCAAAATTATGTGTTCAGCGAAATGATTATTATCGTTCCGATTTATTTTTGGTGTTAGTTATTAAAAATCTAAGGTAGATAAATTTGCGAAAATGAGCTTGCAAGTTATCATTTCTGATTATTTAATAGGTATATAGAATTCTGCGTTATTGTGTAATTGCTGTATCAACACACCCAGTGTTGATTGAAATCGTGTGTAATTTTATTGTAATATACGAAGGTGTCAATGAATAGGTGGTATTGTTTCATTTCTGTTTGATATTATTCTAATCTTTTTCCTTTCTCACGCTATTTTTAATTACGTTCATTCAAAACTAGAAGATTAGATGTTTTGGATTGCATTCAGTTATTTAGTGATTTATTGGTTTTACAGAAATTGTAGTTTGCTTAACTTTATGGTGACAACCTTTTAGTTGCTTTGTTATTTAATTCAAGCCTAACGTAATAATAGGAGAGTTAATTAGTCATTTTGATCTGGTTGATAGAATTGCAGTTGAAGATAGGTTTTAATAGATATAACGTAACGTAATAATGAAGTAGATCGGTCGTTGACCGATCAGCTGTTTAGTTTTGCACATGATAGTTTTGCGTGTAGTCGCAACTTTTTGAAGTTTTTTATAGGAATCATCTGATCACCTGTTGATTACCTGGATTAGCTAAAAGGTAAAGGTGTTTATTTGTTTGCGAATGAGCTGAGTACCTTTCGAATTTAGGAATTATAACCCGATTTTGTCGTTTACTAAATTTTAGGACCTTATAGATATTTGATGGTGTTTGTCTAGTTTTGTTGTGACGTATTTTTCGTTTTAAATTGAATAATTAATTACTGCATTGATAAGTTATTTTTGGTTATTTGAGCCAATAATGTTGCCGTGGAAGTTAATCGAAATGTTTAATGAGTTTTATTATCGAGGATTTTATGTGATGCTTAAGATTTTATTGATATTTAGGTGACCTTTGCGTAAATATTTTTGGAGTAGAATTTTCAGGGAGGAGAGTATTTTATTTTGAGTGAACATTATGGTTTCCTGTTAGACCATTATTCAGATCTAGTTGATGTTTTCCCTCTATAAATGTATCTAACAGGTGCGCCTTTTTAACATTTCCTCCCGACTTTGGACGATTTTTGGAGTGTGACGAGTGCCTTTTTGCAGCATTAAGTAAGAACCCCGCTCACACCACTGAGCTAACCGTGCGCGCACCTCGCCTTTACGGGCAATTGATAGTAAAATAATTAAAGATGTGTACCTCCTATCGGATACCCTTACTGAAACAAAGATGAAAGGCACGAAACTTGAAAATTACGTCTCATGACAGTAAGGGTTGTATTGCCCCCGCTTGCTTCTGGATCTGTACAGAATAACTATTTTTCTAATAAGCAGAAATTAAATATGTTTATTAGGTGGGTTTGCATTTAGACGTCACTGCTAGTGGTGTGTATTGCCTATTAAATAAATAAAAATGAGAAAGTAGGTTTTATTACTTTAACTAAAATTTACAAATTGTACTACGTTCAATTTTATAGCTGAAAATATTAATTTGTCACCCTGTGGGTATATTTTAAGCAACATATGGTAGATAGTTGGTTTTGTTCTATTTTTGTTTGAATTTGGAATTTAAAAAAGTGTAAATTTTTGCGAGCTTTTATTTGATCACATTTTTTTTGGGTTTGGAGAATAAATGTAATTTTTATTTGTAAAATTACGTTTCAGATGATACGGGTTTAACTATTAGAGTAGCTTTTGTGTGCATAATGTTCTCGTTATTTTTAATATTGGTGTATTTTGGTAAATGAATGGGAATTACGTTTTATAAAAACACTATGATACATCTTACATCCTTTCGATAAAAATTGTTGAATTTAAACAAAGAGTTGAATTTTATCTACGTTAGTTTAAGGGTCACTATAGTAGAGGTTTCGTTATCTTATCCATATCACCTTACACGAGGCACCTTTGGGAACACCTTTTAGATCGGTGATCTAATTTTTCCATTTTAGATTTTTGGGTTTAATTCGTTTCTGGCACGATTTAAAATTTTAAGTAATCTTTTTTTATTGGCTATTGAAGATTTAAGTAAGATGGAAAGGGTTATAAGGAAGATGGCGAATTCTGAATAAGGTAGTAATTAGTTCTGTTAGAGAAGCCGCAAGGAGCAGGACTCACGTTTCTTTTGTTTGCGTTGATCGCAATATATGCGAAAGGGGGTAGTTATTAGGTTGGATAAGTTATTACACACTGGGGGTGTATCGAATTACCGTGGAGTAAGTGATCTCCGTTTCCATTAAATGGAATAATATATTAGTTCACCACATCCGCGAGTTATTTTCTGTTGTACATCGTTTGTATATGATGACAAGATTTGGACACAGAAATGGTTTTCGTGTTTTTTTAAGTGCTTAATCTCTGTTCTATGGACCTGGTGTGACGCATTTTTTGTGCGGATTAATTTAACGAGTTTCTGTTGAAGAGGTAGTTTCCCTATATCGCGCTGCTTAAACAAAAAAACAAACGCTTTGTAAATAACGCAATACTCACAAGTATGGTTAAATATTTGTGCACTAACGATAAATCAGATGAAAAATTAGTCATTTGTGTACTTTTGGTTCAAGTAACTGTCATAAACTTAGTTCGAGTAAATATGAATAGGATTTTGTCGTTTGTGAAATATTATATGGAGAACGTTACCGTACGCATATTCATCTAGCGGATTAATTTAGTACCTGAGTGGATTCTGTGAAGTAGGTATTTCCTATTATCGTTGTTACAAAACAAGCTTTGTAAAGAACGCAATATTCTAAGTATGTTGAAATTGGTGCACTAACGATAAATCAGATAAAGTATTTAGTCATTTGTGATTTTGGTTGAAGTGACTAAACTTAGTTCGAGTAAATATGAATAGGATTTTGTCGTTTGTGAAATATTATATGGAGAACGTTACCGTAGATATTCATCTAGCAAATTCAGTACCTGGTGGATTCGTGGTAGGACCTATTATGTTGTAGTCCTGAGAAGAAGCCTATTCTGTTGATTGGTAGAAACTAGCGTATCAGTTTATATTTTATTTTGTTAAGATCTTGGTTTGTTATCTGTGTAATGTGCATTGAAAGTTTATTTCATTTAAGTATATCAAAATTTATGTTACCTATACCTTTATTATTTCCATTGTATTGATTAATATGTAGTTATTGATAAATTGGCCTTGTAAGCGCTGACCGAATTTGATGATTATTTTTTTGGTTCCTTGTAATGTGTTTTTTAATGTAAATTCTTTATTAAGAGATTAGAAACTATTGTAACTTCATCCTCTGAGCCTGCGATTTGCCTACATAAAATAATAATTTGAAAGGTAGATATTTTTAAGATTTGTAGTAAATGAATTATCTTATGAGAAGTATCGAGTTAAAAAATTTTACACCGACAACCTCCATTTATCGTTCATTTAGATTGTAATTAATGTTTCTGAAGTAATACAAGTTTTTTGTTAAGTAACAAGTCATTTTAAAAGAAGTTTTAAATTATAAAGTAGGAAGTCGGTCGTTGACCGAATAACTGATTGATTTTGCATACGAGGGTTTTGCGAATAGTCGCCTTTATTTTTGGAGTTAATTTTCTTATAAGAACTAATATACCGATTGTAGACATCTTTGCTGATGCCTGTTTTGCTAAAAGGTAAGCATTTTGTTATTTGTTTGGAAATGAGTTGTGTTTTTCCACGAATTTGGGATTACATCCCGATATTGACGTTTCTTAAATTTTAGGTCCTTATAAATTTTCAGTCGCGTTTAGTTTTGTTGTAGTGGCATATTTTGGAGTTTTAAATCGAAGAATCAATTATCGTGTCTTCATTTATCATTTATTATTTGAGATAATAATTTTTGCGTTTAATTTTGACAAGCTTTTAGGGAATTTTGGGTTCTATTATCGAGATTTTGCGGTTTCTATATTTAAAGCTTAGAATTTCATTAGAATCTAGGTGAACTTCACGCTAAGATCTTTGGAATAGAATTTTTAATAGTAGAGTAGGTTATTTTTGAGTGAACGTTTTGGTTTCCTGTTAAGCCCGTATAAGCTTTCACAATTACAGGGACTGATGTTTAGGTATAGTAATTATACACTGTCTCTTGAATTTCTGGACATAGAAAATTCCCATGTTAAAATAAACTATTGTAAATATTGGCTCCCCTAATTATTTTACAGTAAAATGTCAAATGTAAAACTTCTTAAGGAAAAAAGGCTGCTTCTTATGTTACAATTGCATTTACATTTGGTTCATCCGTTTTCGAGAAATTTAGGAAAAACTTAAGGGCTTTTTCGTAACTGGTCAAGGTTGCTTTGCTTTAGACAGACAATGCTAACAATAATTATTAATTGTCATTGTAAATCATTCATTGTTCAAAAACAATTCATTCATCATTAAAACTTTATTTGGGACAGATTATTACTTTTTAAAGAAAAATTTGTTTATAAAAATGAATTATTACACCATTGAAGAAAAAGTAAAATTTATTGAATGGCTCTGGCAATTCACTTAGAAATATCAGAGATTTGTATTTATTTTCCAATTTTCATAATTAATTTGTTTATTTAGAATATCATCTTCTTGTTTATAACAGACTTATTTTATTTGTGCTCCTTATTGTATTTATCCTGACACTTACATGGCTTATTAACGTTACCGGTTACGAAAAAGCCCTTAAGTTTTTCCTAATTTTCTCGAAAACGGATGAACCAAATGTAAATGCAATTGTGACATTAGAAGCAGCCTTTTTTCCTTAAGAAGTTTTACATTTGACATTTTACTGTAAAATAATTAGGGGAGCCAATATTTACAATAGTTTATTTTAACATGGGAATTCCCTATGTCCAGGAATTCAAGAGACACAGTGTAGGTGTCAATGTGGATTATATATAAATGTGAATTGTGACCTTATTAACAATGATAAATGTATGAAATTTAATTAAATTTACGACAAAGGGTTCGATAATGATGATCGGGAAAAAACGTGTTAGGGAGGGTTTACACTCGTAAAGTGAAAATTTGAAAATGAATTACAGTAAGTACAGTAATTATAGTAATAGTGAATAGTTATGAGGGATGTACTCCGATGGAATGTAATGACATGGCACTAAAAATACATAGATATAATGAAATGGTGGTTGACGGATTTCTTTATCTAGATGGGTGATCAGGGTTAAGCTGGAGTACGCTTAGGAAATTACCAACCCATGGTAGAAAGTACTCTGGAATTCCGGCCAGGGAGAGAAAAGGATAACGTCCTTCACGAAAAATCGCTCTCTGAAAGAGGGGACTAGATCACGGCGTACTATTGCTTTCCCTTCGGGGCTAAAACCCCAAAATAACGTTGCTAAATAGTCTTCCTTGGATACGTACACCGAAAAATTATATTAGGAACGATTTTTAACTTCACTATTTTGAGAGGGATATGTGTAGTTAGATATCAGGGTTAGATAGTCGACAGTAAACGGGTCGGCAGGAAAAGTTGATAACAGATAGAATATGTGATTTGTAAAGTTTTTTTGCTTTTTTCTTGATAGTGTGCTCATGCTTATTGTAACAACCTTTTTTGTGGTTATATTAAAAAGTACATTAATTTAAGAATCGTTCATTTATTTGGCGTAATATTAGAAAAGTTTTTAATTATTAATATGTAGAATTGAGAATGGCAATTTAATTGGCATTTCCTAGAACAAATCTTTTGGGTGTAATATTACATAAAAGTTTTAGTTCCCTTTCTTAAAAATTGGATTTATATTATGGTATCCGCGCAACGCAAGAAAACTTTTAGGGGAATACACTTGAGTTATTCTGAAAGTTTTTTTTAATTCACTTAATGCTGAATGTTACAGCAATAAGCATGATTTTACCTAATTTTTATATTTTGTGCCATCAGATTTTGGTGGCACTTATTTCTTTAATTACTCATTTTATTTCTTTTTACTTTTACTCACTTAATTTTAATTTTTACTTTTAAAGTACCATTTTTTAACTACCTTATTTTACTTGGTTTATATCATAAATCGCAATTTTTTACATACTAAAACGTCATTGATTATTATGGATTCAAATTATTAAGAATAAATTATCAAGATAATTCCATTGGTGTGGTAACCTTAGATCTGAAGATTGCACCTCAATGATGCTATAATTATTTTGTCTAGTTGACCGTTCCGTTTCATGTGTACCAGTGGTAATTAAAGGTATGATTTTTAGTAATTAAAGAATAGATTTAAGACTTTTCCATTACAATTGGATATTAAATAAACTTTAGTGTGTTTTGTAATTTTATTTTCATTTTGAGTATTGTTGTATTATTATTAATAAACTAGGTTTAGCTGTTCCAATAACGTAACGTATATTTAAAAATAGCTTGGCGTCCGAGGTATCATTTATTGTTTTATATTACATATTTTCTTATTAATTAAGTATAAGTGAAAATAATTAAGCTGATGAAAAGCATGCAGTATTTCAGGTACGTTAATTAAACTCCGTATATTTGAACTCTCCTATTTCAATCTACCGATGAGCCGACGGCAGTACGGATTGATATTTGGTAATATTATTTTTATTAATTAAAATTATTCGAACAATTACAATCAATTTATTACATCATCGCTTTTGTTTTAATATTATAAGTTGGCCCAGTTTTAGTGTTTATACTTGGAGCCGCTTTTAATGTTACATTATGCTTAGTACTTTCTTATTTTAGCTTATGTAGATCTTGCTAAAGGACTGTTCAGGAGTCTTCAGCCCTGGTCATTATTTGTGTATTTGTATAGTTTACAATCACACAGTTGTGGTTACTTTTGGTGTTAAAAAAAGAAAAAAATTAATTTAGATTTTATTATTTGCATATTTATGTTAATCGGTTTTAGCGTGGGTGTTCTTTAGTTGGGTGTCTCGTACTGAGTATAGTTAACCTAATTCGTTTGCCGGTGTCTTGCGAGGTCACATGGAGTGTTTTCTAAGGATACTTCTATCTCCTCGGGGAGGTCGTCAAGAAGTTGTGATAGGATGGGGGGGGGGGTTGAATTTTAGTTTCTTTGTAATGTCTGTATTCTGTGTGTGATGGGTGGTATGTTACGTGTTATATTGTGAGGTCGTTAGGGTACCTCCAAGATAACCTGTGTATGCGTCTGTATATTCGGAGTTCACAGCAACCGATACGGAAGAGGTGATTAGGGTTTATGTTATTGTATATGGGTCCTCGGAAATCCATAACAAGGCGATGTATGTATTGTAGTGTTTTGGGGTGGAAACCTCTGAGTTTACCCTGAAGGGCGCTTAGAAGGTTTGCTCGGTTTCTTATCCCATTTACTGTTCTTTGTACATCGGGGAGCGATTTAAAGGTTCTAGTGAAGAGAATTCCTAAGTAGATGACTTCGTGTTGGAATGGAAGTCTTTCGTGGTTTAGAGTGAGGAAATATTTCTGTCGGCTAGGTTTGCAAACTTATCTTCGGTGTAGCTACGATTTCGGAAGATGTTTGATAGGGTTTTGGAGAGATTGACGAAGACTCTCTACTGGTTTGCCCATTTGGAAAAGGTCCGGGGCGTTTTGGATATGAGGCGAGAGGCCGTTCCGCTGTTATGATTCACCGCCCAGAAGGCAGTGTGATCCGCAAACTGCGCAAGGACTACTCCGAGTTGTGTAACTTCGGGAATGTCGGAAGATATTGTTGAGGATCGGGGATAAGGCAGAACTTTTGGGTACGCCTGCTGTAGGTTGAAACGGATCGGAGGTGTTGCCCACTTTGTCTCGAACTGACCGATTAGTCAGGTACGAGAGTAGGGGTGTGGAAAAGGCGTCGGGTATGTTGTGGTAACGGATCCTGTGCAATGTCCAGGAACACAGCCAGGTTGCATTACTTGTGATTGAATACTCTGTTGGTCTTTGTAAGCAGCTTAATCAAGGGATCGTTATTCGTTCGGTTGGGGCGGAAGCCGAATTGGCTGTTAGGAAGGAGTTCGTTAAATTCAAGGTGGTCTGTGAAGTATCATGACGGTGGAGACCGATTTCCAGTACGTCGGGAATTGGGATAGGTTTATGGGTTTGTTATAAATGTCGGAGGGCTGGGTTAGACAGGTGTTCATATTCATTGAACGTTTTTTAAAATACGCATTGACTTGGAGTGACGGGGGAATAAAAGGGATTCTCGTTATCCAGTTGGATTTCGGGAAGGTTAGGGGCACCGAATTATTCAAAGCGACTTAGGAGAGCTTTGAACTGAGTGTCAAATTGGGGATCGTAAAATGGATTGAAAGTGAAGACCGAAGAAGTCGTCCTTTCCTTGGTCGGAGATTAGGTTGTTCTGCGGGTCGGTTAAGTGGGATTTGGGGGTTACTGTCCTTCTGGTCAGTCTATCAAACCGTTGCTAGAAGAGTTTTTCGTTTCTGTAGTCTAACTGGGAGGTGGCTTTGGTCCAGGAGTCTTTGGTTGTTTATTTGCTTCTCGCTTGATTAAGGCGTTAAGGCGATTGTTTTCGGTTTTGAGAACCGGATCCCTAGATCGCAAGAATTGACGATAGATTCGTCTTTTCTCTTTGATCCAGTTTACGATGAGTCGTGGAAGCGGTTTGCGGGAAATGTCAATGTTTTTCAATAGGTCAGATATTGACCGCTTCCGTAATTACGAAAGTAAGGTATCTAATAGCTCTCTCGAGATCTTGGCTTGTTAGAAGATTGGGTGGTGGAAGGTTGTTGGAGGTAAATAATATTGAGCAGGTGCTAGGGGGTGAAGTTTTGACCAGTAATGGTACATGATCTGAAGTGATCGAAATATGGGCTCGTAAACATGGATGTGAGGTATTATTGAAATATGTAGGCTGTGTGTAAAGGATTCGCAAAAGCGGCAATTGCATCAGAGCTGATGATCGCCTGATACCTTTGCCATTGCTTCTGGAGTCACCGAATTGGGTGGAGCGGGCATTGAAATCACCTAAAGTGACAGCATTAGGGAAGCTGGAGGCGTATATTAAAAAATCATCAGATAGTGAAAGTGGCTCTGTGTCGGGTATGGGTTGGAGTCGAGTCGGACTCCTCAGAGGACAGTGAGGTTTGGCATCTTCGACGGGGAACTGGGAGGTTCCCGCCGCTTCCGCCGCTTAAAAGTGTGGGGAGGGTGTGCTTCCCCGCAGTTGCTACACCTTGGGTTAGCAGAGGATTTTTAGGAAGAGGATCTGTGACTTTCGCCACAGTTGAGGCAACGGGTGGTGCGGACAAGGGATGTGGGTGTGTTGGTGGCCTTGGAGGGGAAGCGAACGACCTTGCTCACATGCGGCAGATGGAGTTGGAAGGATAAGGACCGGAGAGTTGGGACAAGGTAATGGTAGGCTCGCCGAAGTGGTGTAGCAGTCTAAGTTGTGTACCCTCCGGCAAGGGAGGGGAGGTCTCTAGGAGACAGGTGTGATTATTGTTTAATTTCAACCAGGGAAGGTTAAGGGGTTTCAAGGAATTGAACAGGGACTTCAGGATATCACGAATGCAATACCTCGAGGATTGGAAGCGGGTAGGATTGGAATTGGGGAAATTGGGTGTAGGAATGACGGAAGGTAAAGGTAGTTGGGAGGGTGTGGGTGGTAGGGCGGGTTTGTGTGTGTGTGTGTGTGTGTTTGTGTGTATGGGTGTGTGTGCTGGTTTGGTGTGTTTATGTGTAGCTTTGTGAGGTGGTAGAACGTGTAGAAATGTAAGAATGTGAGGAGGTAGTGGACATGGAGGAGGCGTTTGACTGAGAACAGGAGCGTGTACGTGAGGATGGTGGTGGCTAGGCTATGGTGAGTAGTATGGCGGCGTCGGGGGTTGGGGATACAACGTGAATGTTTCACGGTGGCGATCGTGCTTCACCATCGCGACTGTTAGTAAAATTAAAGGAAATGGAATTAAAAAATATATAATTGTTGTAACGGAAGACCGGGTCTCCGCTGAGGTGCTGCCTCACACCACGAGGAAAAAAGGGTTGAAATCAGAGACAATAGAAATGGTGGAAAACAAATGTTAAAATAAAACAATAAATTAAAAACTTATTCAAAAAAAATTAACTGTTACTCCTGCCCGACGTCAATCATACTGTTGGCGGTGTCCTGGATCCTCCTTTTATTCTTGTTTACTTTGCTATTTGTCCTGCGGCTCCTGATTGCTGCAGGCTGTGGCTCTTCTTCTTAAAGACCGCTTCTTCGCATTATCTGTATGCAATCAGTGACAGATCTAACTTCGAAGCGGCGAATCCCACGATGCCCGGACCGTTGTGCGGAAGAACGTTCTTTTTTTGAAAATTATTAGCTTACGCTAAGTACGATGTTCGGTTCCCAGATCTGGGAGAGAATGCAGTTGCGGAAACAAGTTTTGATAGAAAATTATTTTCTAGGGTAGAAAAATTAATTGGGAAGGATTTTAGGACCATTAGAGGGTGCCATTTGAAAGTATTTTTGTGGAGGTTTTAAATATGTGTTTTATTGACTTCTACTTGACACCAACTGATCACGTTCAGAAAACGGTGTGACGATTTTGCATAACCTGTTAAATCTTTGAAACGATTTCTGAGGAAATGGGCACGGTATGGAATGCTTTTATAACCAGGCTTAATAGATGATTGGGAATCCTGCTTTCAGTTTACTCATAAATAACATATAACAAATAAAGACGATACATTAACGTTATTTTATTAACGCAAAAATTTAATGAATTTTTAAAATTGATTTCTAATGAAACAAACAAAAAATTATTAAATTTAAGGTTGATATATTTAACAGTTGTAATTTACACTTATTATAATAAAATAGTACAAAAGTCAGTTTTAAATTAAGCTTTTTATGTTTGAAATTCCTAAAACGTTTTTAAGTGTTGCTTGTAGAACAAACAATAGATATTCTTAAAAACGCGAATCTTTAAGTGCGTTTTTCAATCATGACAGATAACACTAATATTATAATCTGATGTAGGTAAATGACTAAATGTTTATTTTGTAATTGTTTTAATCTAAATGAGATAAAAAATCTACCAAACACAACATTTCTTTATCGGATTCATACGAGAACCTAAAGGACAGTTAAAATCTTTAGTAAAGTTTTCCGAGTTACCAAAAGCACCAATAACCCTATATTCTGAAGGAGCGTGTGGATCATGTACCAATGCAAATTTTATTGTTTCATTTGTATATTTTGAACACCACAATTGAGCCGCAGATATCCAAAACATTTGCTTCTGCGTATAATTTAAACCTGGCAGTAGTAGTTCCGGTCCATTACGCTTAACCCAGTTAATATAAGCTGCATATGACTGTTTTATTCCTCCATTATCTGCTATATTCTCTCCCTCTGTGTTAACTCCATTAATCTATAATCTTTTTAATACAAAAAAAGTTTAAATGTTATAAGAATATTACTGTTAAGTTAAACTCGGGGTAAGAATAGTTTCCGTATTGTTCAACAATACATTTAGCTTTTTCCAGAAAGGCGGCTTTTGTCCTTTCGCTCCACCAATTTTTAACATTTCCCTGCACATCAAAAAGTCTACCTCGATTATCGAATCCATGTGTCATTTCGTGCCCTGTAATAAATCCTAGTATGCCATAGTTAATGTAATTCGGACGATCTTTATTGAAAAACTGATTTTGTAAAATCCCTGCTGGTAATTCTGCAATTAAAATTACATAATTATTTTCAAGATAAAAACAAATACTCACGAATGCTATTTTCAAAAGGCGCATAAAATGCATTAACCGTGATCGGAATTGTATGCGTTAACCAGCTGGACTTGTTTATAAATTCACGCAAGCTATGAAATTGATAATCCAATTGAAATTTTCTAAATGACATTACATTTGTCAAGAAATTACTATTCATTTCTAACTAAAACAATATTCTAGATATTTTTTTAATTATTAGTTGGTACTAAAACCTTTTCATAAAATTTCTCTACGTTATTATAATCCAGTAATTCGGAAGGATAACCAATATGTTGTTCCATAACGGTAATTTTTTCAATTGCACTTTTCCGAGTGTCTTCATCCAACCAATCAACACGTTTAAGCACTTCTATAAATTCGTTACGAATATTTTGAACCAATTCCTCAGCTTCATGTTTTGTTTCTTTGTTGAAGTATCTTGTTACATACAAATAGTCAAATTCCAGACCAATGCTAAAATAGTGTCTTTTAATAGGGTTTTTTTCCGGAAGTTTGCATTATAAAGGTGAGGAATTTTTATGAGGATGATTGAAGTAAAATTAAATAAGTCTGGAGTATATTTTCATCCACAGAGTACCACGTGTGTGCATGATTCTATCGAGTATTTGTTCTTAGTTTTCGACTATAGGGTATCTGTTAGTACCAGACATCTGAAATGTAGTATAGTACAGGAAAGCTGAACGTGATAAAGCATACATTTTGAAATTCTTCATATAGTAACGCTTATTACATATTTGAAAATATCTGGAATTACTACAAATAGCAATAGGATTTAGTGTCCCAATTTGGAGAACGAAATATAGTTTTGGTTTGTGTACCAGCAATAGATTTGGTTTACACGTTGACATCGGTAGATAGTGAAATCCCTTTTACTATTTTAGAGAGAGTTGATTAGTTCTCTTGTAAATAATGGTTGTACGGATTTTTCTTAAATTTCGTTAATCGCAGTTATTCACATCAAACTGCGTCATTGTAAAACTACATGTCGTATTAAAATTGTTATTTTGTATTAAAATGTAGTGAAAAAAAGCATATATTGCAGGTTTAAAAACGTTTTGGCGACAGGCTGGCGGGAAATTTTTCGATAAATATTTGGTTTTCAAGCAAAGCGTTTAGCTTCTAAGTACGAGAGAACATCATCAACGTAGGGGATATCGGTTTCATTGATAACAGGCAGGTTGAAATTTTTCCTGATCGGCTCACGAAATTTCAGTTCGTTTTTGGCTCGTGTTAAAATTTAACTGATAACTTGGTATGATTGGTTGGCTCAGGTGTTACCGCCACCGGTAAAAGTACGTAGCGTGTTAGCGTTCAAGTGGGGAATGGTGTTACCAAAATCCGTGTCGATAGAACGTACGCTAGGGGTAGTTTTCCCCGCCTACCCCATTTGGAGTATTGAGCAGCTTCAACCATCGCGAGATTAGTATATCGTTAAGTGCCGTTTGTCCAGAGAGACATCGTTAAGCATCCTTAAAGGAGGGGTTGGGTATTAGAACCTAGTGCCTTCCCTTATTTTTGGATTAAAGTTGCTTTTTGTGCGGAGGAAGCAAAACGTCCATTCCAAACATTAAGACATTCAGGTTCACAAGATCGCGGTGTAAATAAATTGTACGCGATTATATTAACCAAATGGCACAACAAACAAATAGTCATCCTGATTTAAATAACTTTCGGAATTGTTCGGAGTTTCCTTTGGTAAGCGTTCGATTGGGACGACGATCTCAAAGACCAGAGACACCGCAGGAGTTCGGCCACCGTTCAGACAGCTGGAGCGCCATCGTTACAGCCCTACCGTAGGCAGTACAAGGAAAAGGGGATACTTCAGGAAGGTCACTACTGTTTGATTAGGAATTTAAGGTAAACACTGTCGTTCATTCATTTAGTTGCTGTTATTCGTCCGAATAAAAAATGTGTTCACCTTGTGTGTGTGTGTGTGTGTGTGTGTGTGTGTGTGGTGTGCGCGCGTGCGTGCGTGCGTGTGTGCGTGCGTGCATGCGTGCGAGCGTGCGTGCGTGCATGCGTGCGTGCGTGCGTGCTGCGTGCGTGCGTGCGTGCTGCTGTGTGTATTTATTATTATTATTATTATTATTATTATTATTATTATTATTATTATTATTATTATTATTTATTAAAACTGTAAAATTACATTGGATTAACAGGACAGTAGCAATTAATCAAAAATACTACTACTAATATGTTCTTAAAGTATACATATACTACTGAGGTAGCCTATTTGTTTCACGTCAATTCGTTACTCCACGTTATTTTGTTGTTTGGCTCGAGGGTGAATAATACGTTGCCTATAGCCCATCGTTCTATAAAGGTGTTGATGTTGTTTTTGCCCATATACCATAAAAAGTCCAACAAAATCCGTTTTTTTAGCCTATCCGTAAATGTCTTTTGGACAGACTGTGTGTGGGTGTTGTTCCGTATATCACTTGATGTTGTATTGTACACGGTAGTCTTGGCAAAATTAATTAAAAAATTGCTCAAATGATGATCTTGACTACTTCCTTTTATGCCACATATGATCATCTTATTTGTTATTCTCGTAATATTCAGTACCTTCTTAATTATTCCGTGAACAAGCTGTCAAATTCCTACTACATGTGAGCAGTTGATCATTAAATGTAATGCGTTACATTTCGGTTCCGAACAATAATGGCATTGATCTGTTTCTTTTATTCTGGCGTAGAATAAAAATGTAGGGTCTGCTAACCGGTTTTAGCAAAACGCCAAGAAATTTCAGATGTGTAGCCAGTTGTTAGCGGGTTAAAATAAGTGTCCCAATATGTTGCATGTGCATTCCAATTGTTACCGGCCTCAAAATTTTCTGGCAAGTGGAAGTAGCCTATGGTTAGCTTTTGCTGCAATTTTTTCCGCGTGGTGGTCTTAACTTCGTATTCTCTACCACGATACTTAAATGACATGCTTCGCCTGTGCATTGCCCCAATCTCTCGCTCTGACATTCTTTTATTAAAATGAGATTTTATTCTTGAGTAGTGGCGTATCAGTTCATTCTTTAACATTTCTGACTTTGTTGGCAATTGAGCTCTCAAGTCGTTTTCGACTAACCATAAGTTATTCTGGTAGAAATCATTAAGGGTGTAAACCCCATTTGTTCCCAGTAGGTGGAAAAAATGGGAGGGATAACACGCGATATTAAGGTGGAATCTAACGTTGGAATCTTTAGTAAATCAAAGCGTTCTAATGCTAGCTACGTGCTTCGTGAAATGTGCATTGCTTCGAGAATTAATGTCGATAATTGGTCCTGTTGTGGGTATCTTTTCTTCAGGAAAAACCATTGCCACGTTAAATTAACCGAATCAGCTCGTTGTCAAGCGTTTTTGATAACTGTTTTCCATGGTTGTGCTGCTGTGTTGTCGATTAATTTTTTAACTAGCCATATTCGGAAACATTTAATTTTTGAGGGAATATGCACTAGATTCAGCCCCTGGTTTATTGGTAAACATAGATGTTGTTGGTTGATCCAATGCTTGCCTCTCCACATAAATTCTACGATTTTTCCCTGCAAAGATAGTTGCTGTTGGAGTGTGATTGGAATGCACTGTAATATATGCCAAAGTTTTGGAGTCACGTATTGATTTAGAGCGTTTTTCCGGCCGACAATTGATAAGGATGGTAGTGACCGTCTCCATTTTGCCAACGAGGTATCCAGAGATTTATTTAGTGCTGCAAAAGCTTGCATCGAATCCTGTTCCTCGTCGTTTGACAGACTCACTCCTAGCACTTTAATTCTGTTTACCCATTGTATCTTGAGGGGTGTTTCTGTTTCTCTTTTCCAAAGTCCTCCCCAGAATCCAGTACACTTTTCCCAGTTAAGCTCTGCGCCAGAGCAATCCGCATACATTTGGTAGCACTTTTTGAGGGTTTTAATGTCTGCTTTATCGGATATAAACACCGATACGTCATCCGCATACGCGATCAGGGTTATGTTATCACTTTTAGGGAATTGGGAGATTGGAAAACCTCTAAGGAGTTTTCTGGATAGAGATAAAAACGGCTCAATAGCGATGGAGAATAGAGGGCCTGAAAGAGGACACCCTTGTCTGATTCCAGCTTCAAAATGTATGGCGCTGGTAAGCAGTGATCCCAGCCTAACGTGACTTAACGAGTTTACGTACAGTAGTTTTACTGCTTTGATAAACCGATCTCCAAAGTTCATCTTTCTTAGCACATGGAATAAATAACTGTGTGAAATTTTGTCAAAGGCTGCTTTTTGGTCTAAGCTAATGATTGCAATCGGAACGTTTTGATGATCAGCTTGTCTTATTAATTCTCGGTGTACATGAATTGAGCCGTACATAGATCGATTTGATATAGAGTAGCTTTGATTTGGATGTATTATTTTGTTGATTACTCTTGTGAGCCTTAACGACAATAATTTTCTAAATTCTTATAATCGGTGCATAGTAGTGAGATTGGACGCCAGTTTTTTAATTCTAGCAAATCACCTTTTTTGGCATTAAAGTAATAACGGCTTTCCGCATGGAATCGGGTAACGAGTTTCTTTTAATTGCCGCTTGTATAGTCTGGAAAACTTTATGTTTTATATGATTCCAGAAGGCGACATAAAATTGCACCGTTAGGCCATCAATTCTAGGGGCACAATTTTTATTTAATTAGTGCTGCTGTCAACTCCTCAACTGTAATTGGTTCCTCTAACAGTTTCTTCTCAGCGTCCGGTAAAGTTGCGAGAGATTCATATAATGGACTGGAAGAAAAATTCGTAATTGGTTTTTTTTGTGCACCTGGCGAAAGTGATTCCCCACTACTTCACAAAGAGTTTGTGGGTCCTCAATTATTCCATTGTTATGCCTTAGGATGGACAAAGGTTTGAAAATGCTGTTAATTTTTTTATCTGTTGTTGGGCGGTCAGAGTGTATAAGTTTGTCATAATTTGTGGATGTTAGTTGATGTTCACTTATCCTTTTGTACGCATCCTTAATGGTGTTTAGTAGTACACGGGGGTTGTCTTTTTCATTGTTAGATCCACTACAAATGAGGGTTTTTAATTGTTTTTGTAAGTAGCAGGTATCAATGAACTTTTTCTGTCTGTTCTGCCTTTGGTATAAGATCACGACATCTTTAATGTTTAACTTGAGGCGTTCCCATGATACTAAGGTCTCGTCCTGGTTGTCATAATTCTTGTGTTGATAGTTTGATAACAAAAAAGTGTTCATTATTTCAATGAAGCTTTTGTCTTCCAATAGACGGTTATCAAATTTCCAGTATGGTGGATGATTGATGACCCTAGTTATTCTAATGGTAACTGATACAGCTAGGTGGTCTGAGAAGGAACCATGAAGAAGCGTTGTTTTTATAGAAGGAATTAGAGATTTACAACAATAAATTCTATCCAAACGAGATGAAGAAATAGGATTAGTATGTGTATAGCAGGTGAATCCTGATTTTCCTTTATTATAATCTGCGAGGTTTCTATTTTTTAAAGTGCCGGCTAAATTGTTTGAAAATGTCAGATCTCTCTCACTTGAACCGCTTCGATCTACTTCTGGGTCTTCAGTGCAATTAAAATCTCCCCCTAACACTAGATTTCTGCGATTTTGTTGGGTCTCTAGGAATGTTGTTAAGGTTGATAACCAATTCAGCTAGATGGGTATTATGAGGAAAGTACACGTTAATAAAGGTCCAATCATGCTTATTGATCGTTAGTGTTAATTTTTGAAGGTATGACTCTAGTAAAAGTTCGTGTTTTTTTACTAGCGCATTTAAACTTCGCTTAACGCCAATTAAAGTGCCGCTATAATTTGTCCTAAATGGATTCAGAAAGAACACATACAAGCTATTTTGTAGTATAGAGGGTATCTCAGCAAGGTTAGACTCTTGCAGAAAAATTACATCAGGAGAATTAAATTCTAGAAAAATTATTAAATCCATGCATTTGGCATCAGACCTTAAACTCTTGGTGTTTAGAGTTATTATCTTTAAGTTTGACGTAGCCATGTCGATTAATTTTATTTTTATTTTTTTTTTTTTAATATGTGCTTAGAACACTGTCTGTCGAAAGTCTTCGGTTTGGAGACGCTGCTGCTAGGGATTCTATTGGAGAAACCGATCTGCCCGCTTTAGCTAGATCTCTTTTAATGTAGTTGATTAAGCGCTTACGCCTTTCTTTGGTAGATCTTTGGCGTGACCTTCTTTAGCAAACTGAGAACACTTTCAATATCTTCAGTATATCTTCGAGATATCTCAAGAGGGTTATTACTGCCCTTAACTTCATTTAGAAAATACGAAAAAGAGAGGAAATCTAATACTAGATTGTTTTCCTCTGACCAAATACATCTTATATCGTCATACACCTCTCTGGTCGGGGAAGGCTCAACTTTTCTTTTTTTTCCCTAGCATTGGCAGTTTTAATTTTTTTTGGGCGTACGAACGCATCTGACTCATTCGTGCAACTAACGAGATTTCCAATTTCCTCTAGGTGTTGTGGTTCGGTCAGCTCTACAAAATCATCCTGGCTATCTGTTAATGCTTCGTCTCCTGGTATTGTGGCCAATGTGCTGGTAGTGGTATTTGTAGGAGGGCGAGGTCGTTTGTTTGCATCCAGTTCACTGTTATGAAGTAACGAGTTGAGAGAAATGTTCTTCAAATAAATAGCAAGACCATTATTAGATTTTAACAAACTAGATAATGTCACAACACCGTTAGCAACAAACCTGAGTTATTTCTATTAATTTGGATTGTACTGCTCAAACATGCATATGCACACGCTCTTTGTGAATTTCACACTACTCCACTTAGTAAACCAGAAAATGTGACGTTTAAGTAATTTTACGGCAAGACAACATTTTCTTCGTGAACAAAAATAAATCTCTACTGTTTTACTATTTATTACTCTTTGCAATGCTTTGCAGAAATAATGCAGAAATTTCACTCCATTCCATTTTATTTTTGGAAAAACGTGTCACATTGTGTGAAAATCTTAAGAAAAGGTTGCGTAATATACTTTTTTTTCGGTTGCTTGTAATATAGAAATTAATTCGCTACATTGATGGATATTATTATTTTTTTTTGCTACTAGAAAAGATATTCTTTTTAAATTGTTTTAGTAAAAATGTATAACCACGTATACTGTTTAATTTGCTAAATTTATTTTCACACCGTGTGGCGTTCTGATACCATGATTATCGTCTGGAATTCATTTTTGATAAATTAGTATAAGCAGACAATAGTTGTGGTTTTTATAATGCGTTAGTTTAGGGTCGATTTTTCAAAGTTTATAGGCGACGAAAATAGATGATGTTACAATATTTTGTTCGAAGTTTCCTGACAGTGCAAATTAATACTAGTGACGTATTGTCCACCTCGGTAACCGAAAATCTTCTCGTTTTTACCGCGCTTACGATTCGAAGGAGTTACTTTTTTATGATTGGTGAGTGGCGTGAAATGTAAGATGGCGAAATCTGTTAAATTCGTGAGTAGTTGGAGTTGAGGTTTCGATCTGAAAAGCTGAAGTAAAAACCTTTTTGGCGTTTCCCGTCGTATCGTTATGGTTAAGTGAAAAGGAAATTCCGGGTTCAATAGGTAAAGCCGAAGATTTCCAATTTAGCCTTGTGCTGATCACAAGAAAGAAAAAGTGTCTTTTTCTTCACCTATAACTGACGTCGACGACGAGGGTGTAGCGAATATCATGATTTTGAGTTAAAAAACTTCCTCGAATTTATTGATCTATGCGATGTATACATTGTTGTATATCACGTGATCTTTTTTTATAAAAGTTAAAAAGCCAGTTTAATATGTGTTTAAGAATTAATATAAGATTATTTAAAAGAACATGTCCATTCAGGATTTTGTTAAATTTGTTTTTATGCGACATTTATTAGAGATGGAATTGTATCAAAACAACGGAAATTGCGAAAGGACGCTGGTAACATTATGGTTGTTGATAATAATGTTTGGTGTAATTTCACAGTTTTGTTGATTGTCGAAGTGGAAATTTCGAGGTCATTGTAGATTTAACGTTTTTGATTTTCAGAAAGCTTTTGTTTGTTTTTATTATAGTAATATAGTCAGTTGTTGGATTTAAATTGCTGAATTTCGCACCTACAGTAAATAATACTTTTTGATATTGTCGTTTGTATGTATGTACTGATAATGCTTACTCAAGAAGAAGTAATTGATATTACTGTTCCTTAAATTGAAATATAGATATTTGTAATATAAATTGTTGGGCATTTATTTTACTTGCAGCAAATTAAACGCACATTGATTTTAATTGGACAAATTTGAAACGTTACCGAAATTAAAGCTATTTATTAACATTCAGAAATGTAAAGTAAGTTTTGATGATTTGTTTTAATGAATGTTAAGTGACGTTTATTAAAATATAGGACCTTTCAAATATTGCATCGCGTTCTGTTTATTTCTGTTGTGACATATTTATTTTAAATTGAATAATTAATTACCGCGTTGATTAGATTATTTGTTTGTTAATTGATCAAGTAATTTTCCATTGAAGTTTATACCGAAAATGTATAATGAATTTTGAGTTTAGTTATCACAATTTATGCGGATTTTAAATGAAGCTTAAAATTTTATTTAAGTGTAAGTGTAAGTTTTGCGTAGTTACCTTTAAAGCAGAATTTTCAGGTAAAGGTGATTATTTTATCTTCAAGTAAACATTAGGGGTCTACTGTTAGGATATTATTTTCCTGATTTTGACTTTGTTGAGTTGTGATGAGAGCCCCTTTTGGAGTGACAAGTAAGAATCCCGCTCATACCACTGAGCTATGCCGGTAACATGTACTTTACCTTTACGGGCTGATGTTCTAGTGAGAGTCTTGTTCGCAACAAACGAAACAATTTTTGGTGTAAATCTTAACTCAGCAATTGCAATTCAGATTTTTCTAACAAGGATGATAGTTTCACCCCCCAATAGGTATTTTTTTAAATGATTGTGGACCTAATCAGGCAAAACACAGTAGACACAGAGATGTCTATGACTAGTTACTCTAAATTTTTCATATCATAACTGAGAGGAAAACAGGAACCAGGAAGATCGTTTCAGAGTTTAGAAGCCGTGAAGACGAATGTGGATTGCGCCCGTTTTGTACGACAATTGGAGATTTGTAAATGAATCAGCAAAACGAGCATTCCTAAAAAAGGTGACCCGAGATAGTATTAAAGAGTGCAATTCTGCAGCGTAATACCCATAGTAATACCGGTAATACAAAGATAGAACTGAAACGTTTGTTCTATGCTCAAGGAAGCTGTGTGTCAGAAGTTAAGCAACGAGTCATTTACAAGCATAATCGCTCTTTCTTGAATCTTATCGAGAGTGTATTGGGGAGCACCTACCTAGAGGTGAGAATTATACTCTGGATGAGGTCAAATTTCGACCTTATACAGCAGAAAGAGTTGTCGGGAGGTAAGTACTGCTTATATTTATAAAAAAAGTGTGGCTGACAGAATATGGTTAAGCCATTATATATTTGAAAGCACAGTGATTCCCAACGTAGTAATAGATTCAAAAACTTAAGGTATGAGCCATTCATACTTACAGCAGGAAATAATATCTGTTTATGAGCATTAAATTTTGATTTGAGATACAAGGTGGATTGCCGTTATGAATAGACTAAGATGAACTACGACACATTCCCCTTTTATCAAGGAAACCATAAACTCAGTTGATGAGCATACCATTTAACCCAATCGAGGTGAGTTTGGTAAGTAAACACTTAAGCCAAACATGGTCAAATGCATTTGAGATATCGAAAGCGACTACAACCGTTTCATCGAATTGTTATATCGTATGGTTCCAAACTTGGGTCACTTATGAAAGAAGATCGCAACTAGTATGACCATCACTACACAGACAACTAATACCGTTATGAGCATTATATTTTATGAGATACAGTGATTGCCTAAATCTAGAGAACTCAGACTTTCAAGGAACCATAACTCAGTGATGAGCATACCATATTAACCACAAATCGAGTAGTTGTAATTAAACACTTCAGCATGGTCAACATGCATTTGAGATTCAAAGCTGACTACAACGTTCATCGAATAGATACGATGGTCAAACTTGGGCACTTTCATGACACAGAAGATCGCCTGTGAAGCCACTACCATACTATACTAGTGAGATACCTATGGTAATCAAATCAAATCAGAGCTCAGATGACACTTTTCTCCGATAAAACAAATTCATGTCTGCTAATTAATCAGCAATGTTTTGGGACAGCATTAAGATAAACGATCCGTAGACATAGGATCAAAAGTGGGCATCATGACCGAGTACTTACCGCCCTTCATTTATTAGTACTATGTATAATAGTTAATAGATATGACGATATTTTATAAACATAGATATATTTCTGTTATAGTATTTTATTGCAATGTTTTGAAGCGATAAAGATCGTACATAAGATCAAAGTTTGCCTCCGGTAGTATAACTCTTATTCTAATTGAAATTGTAATAATTACAGATTTTAAACGATGAGAAATTTTTTATGTATTTATTGACAAATGTTTGAAGCAATGAAAATTTCACTGTATTCAGCATATGCATCGTACGTAAATTTATCATGCATAATTCGTAATAATACACGATTAACAGTTGTCCAGATAAATATTACTATTATATTTTAACAATGAAAATAACGTGTATTCAGCACTTATGCAAATCGTCAGTATTTCCTAGCTTTTCGTTTACACGATTTAACAGTATTCTCATAAATATTCTATTATATTTTAAAATGAGATAATAAGTCGATTCAGCACTTACGAACACAAATCAGTTCATAGCATCTTTACACACACACAAACATCATATACACTCCTCTCTCACACACACACACACACACACACACAACACACACACACACACACACACACACACACACACACACACACACACACACACACACACACACACAACACACACACACACACACACACACACAACACAACACACACACACACAACACACACACACACACACACACACACACACACACACACACACACACACACACACACACACACACACACACACACACACACACACACACACACACACACACACACAACACACACACACACACACACACACACACACACACACACACACACACACACACACACACACACACACACACACACACAACACACACACACACACACACACACACACACACACACACACACACACACACAGACACAGACACAAGACACATAGACACAAGACACACACACGTGCAGTACACACAGTCATATATATATATATATATATATATATATATATATATATATATATATATATATATATATATATATATATATATAAGGTTAATATGTAGAAACCGAAAACGAAATAATATACAAGGTGTTCTATTTGAAAAAGTGAACTTTTACTAGTTGGAATAATGTCTGATTGGCAAGTCAATTATAAACACCCTGTATGCAATAATGACATTTTATTTGCATTATAAGAAAGCTCTATCTGTGTACTTGTTCTATATTTAGGGCTAGGGAAATATATTGCGATTTGTTAGGAACAATGTGTAGAATTCAAAAATATACAGGGTGTTCCATTTAAATTTTGTTTATTATAGTTTGGTCATCTTTAAATAAACAACCTGTATACACGTGAATAATTTTAAAATATGCACATAACTAAATATCAATTATCAATTCGATATACAATTCCCTATCCCTAAATATAGCCGTTTCCGAATTATTTTCAATTTTTCAAAGTGTATAAGATTATTGGAACATTTTTTTAAATCCATGGCCTCGTATAAATAGAAAAAAACAGTGGAAAACAATTGTATTGCAAATTAAAAAACGCAACAGAAACTAATACACTATAATTATTAAAATTATTTCTAAAAATACAAAACTAATAAAATAAAAAAAAAAAAAATTAACCCTAATCATTAGCGATAATGATTTATAATGATTGTTCAAAATATTGTCCGTTTTCTCGGATGCAGACCTGAAGTCGATCTTTAAAAGATTGTTCAACTCTACGCAACAACTCAGGAGTAATGCTATTAAAAGCCTGTGTTATACGATTACGCCTATCTTCGGCAGTGGTTGGTGGTTCCCTATGGACAATACCTTTTATGTATCCCCATGAAAAGAAACTTATTCTTGTCAGATCAGGGGATCTAGCTGGCCACCTCACTGGTCTATATCGCCCAATCCATTTATTTGGAAAGACTCTATTGAGATAATCTCTTACATCTGCAGAGTAGTGAGCAGGAGCGCCATCATGTTGATACCACATTGTGGCTCTAATATCAAGAGTAATATTTTCTAATAAGCCCGGTAAATCGTTACGCAAAAAGTTAAGGTACTTCTCACCATTCAAGTGTCCATCAAAAAGAATGGACCGATGACATAATCCCCAACGATGGCACCCCAGACACTTAAAGACCACTTATGTTGATTATCAACTTGTCTTAATAAATGTGTATTTTCTGAGGAATAATAATGAAAATTATGTGTATTAACAACTCCATTCTTATGAAATGTTGATTTGTCTGTCCATAAAATATAAAAAAAATTTGGGTTTTGAGTAATTTTTTCTCTGGCCCAGTTACAAAACCTTACACGAAGATCGAAGTCTGCATCGCTCAATTCTTGATGTAACTGAATATGATAGGGATATAAGCGATTTTTCTTTAAAAGACGGCCTTACTTATACCAACTATTTCACTTATGTCCTTTTGGCTTCTGTGATGATCCTCTTCGATGGCGAGAAGAACCCTCAATTCACAATCTTCATTTGTAGAAGGTTTAACACGTTCATGTTTGGAGTAATTGGGACATGAAGTTGCTATAAATCTACTCATTTCTGAAACGATCTTACGTTTGGATGTCTTCTATCTGCATATCTTTCAGCATAAATTCTGCTGGCCAATAAACAGTTTCTTTCTGCAGCACCCAACACGAATATCATACCAACTAACTCATTTTGTGTAAAATTCATTTTATAAAAATCTTGATTACTAGCACACTTGATTTTAGAATTTTACTTGAAATTGAAGTAAATATTTGTCAAATTCTTGTTAACATGCAATGCCTCCAGTACAAAAATTGTAATTAGTCTTCTATCATAATATATTAGTTTCTGTTGCGTTTTTTAATGTATAATATAATTGTTTTATGATGTTCTTTTTTTATCTATACGAGGCCACAGATTTAAAAATGTCTCAATAATCTTATACATTTCGAAAAATTGAAAATAATTCGGAAACGGCTATATTTAGGGATAGGTAGTTGTATGGCGAACTGATAAGGGTTAATATGTAGCAACCAAAAATGTAATAATATACAGGGTGTTTTATTTGAAAAAGTAAACTTTTACTAGTTCGAATAATGGTTGATTGTCAAGTCAATTATAAGCACCCTGTATATAATTATGTGATTTTCTTCACATTAAAAGGAAGCTCTATCTGTGTACTTATTCTCATATAAATTAGATAACTTTTATTTTTCAACAGTTAAGGAGGTACATTTTCAAAGCAAACTCTGTAATTTCAATTTTTTTTTAGAAAAATCGAAATAACTCCAAAACGGCTATATTTAGAGATAGGGAAATATATTGCGAATTTGTTAGGAACAATATGTAGAATTCAAAAAAGTAATAATATACAGGGTGTTCCATTTAAATTTATTTATAATTTGGTCCTCTTTAAATAAACAACCTGTATTCGCATGAATAATTTTAAAATATGCACACAACTAAACTATAACTGCATTCCAAATTTTATTAATCTAGCTTATATAAAACGGAAGATATAGAAAGCGCTCTTGTTGCCGGACCATATATATAATATATATATATATATATATATATATATATATATATATATATATATATATATATATATATATATATATATATATATATATATATATATATATATATATATATATATATATATATATATATATATATATATATATATATATATATATATATATATATATATATATATATATATATATATATATATATAACAGAAAATTTAACCTCATTTCTGGGTGGAACTGCAGTCAAGTGGCCTTAAAAAAGACTACTCTTTGACACCGTCAAACTTTCAATATTTATTTACATCTACATCAGGATAGTTACGAAAAATTAATAATACAATAGGTGACATGAAAAAGTGATAAAATCATACTTACACGTGAGGTTAGTATGGATTATGTTATTATAAAAGTCGACAAAATAAATTACAACTAAACTAGTAAAATAAATAAATATTACCACATTAAAACGTTTGACATTGACAGGTAAGACAATCCCACAAACATTGTTACTTAGGAATAACAACTAAAGAGAAGTATTTAATCAATGATACAGTTGTAATGTTATTATTATTATTATTATTATATATATATATATATATATATATATATATATATATATATATATATATATATATATATATAAATCGCACTCAAGTTTTTAATGTCAGTTTTTTGTTCATAAAGAAAGGCCCTTTTAATGGTGCTGTGTTCAATGGCTAATACGGTGACATTATATAATATTAATAAGGCAGCTAATTCAATGAATATAAAACGGACATAAAAAACTTGAGGGTAATTTATAATAATATTACAACTCTCATTGATTAAATACTGAATGGTTTTGTTTGATGTTTTTGATTTTTGTTTTAAATCGATAAGCCAGTATTTTCGGAATTTCTAGTCATTCTAATAATTTCAACTTTCCCTCTTTTAGTTGTTATTCTTAAAGAACAAGTTTTAATGCAAATATTTGTGTGATTATTTTATCTGTCAATGTCAAACATTTTAATGTGGTAATATTTAATGATTTTAATAGTGTGGTTGTGATTATTTTTGTCGACTTTCAGAATAACATACATTAATGTATATTTTAAATAATTTTTAATGTTTACTAATATGATTGCCCTTTGTTAATGCTTATTGTTATTACTATGCGACT
The DNA here is from genome assembly GCA_036346205.1 of Vesta saturnalis. Taxonomy (NCBI): domain Eukaryota; kingdom Metazoa; phylum Arthropoda; class Insecta; order Coleoptera; family Lampyridae; genus Vesta; species Vesta saturnalis. The sequence continues at coordinate 156,546 of JARFJB010001112.1, read as the reverse complement.
TATCGTACTAACCTCACGTGTAAGTATGATTTTTATCATTTCTTCATGTCACTTTTTATATTGTTAATTTGTAGTAACTGTTGCGATGAAGATATAAATAAATATCGAAAGGTTGACGTCTTAAAAAAGAGTAGTACTCTTTGAAGGCCATTTGACTGCAACCCCATCTAGAAATGAAGTTAATTTTTCCTTGTTCATATCTACAGTCACACATTTATAGCTTTACATATATATATATATATATATATATATATATATATATATATATATATTATATATTTAATAATTTATGTATAATATAGTTTGTTAAGTGTCATTTTTTACTTCTTTACTAACCTACTAGTGCTTTATTTTAGTATTAATTGTATAATTGTCAATGGCAAACTTAAACCGTTTCGATATTTACGGTGTATTACAAACCAAATATTGAAGGTGATGTTATGAAACCCTTGAAATGAAGTTAATTTTCTGCATATTAAGCAATTATACTTACATTGACGTGAGATGTGTTGCATGTCCGTTGCTTCTGCGTTGGATGACTGTACGTTGCGTGTCGTGTGCGTAGTGTCTGTTACTACGTTGTATCGTGATGTGTTAGTGTGTTTGACTTGTCTGTGCATCTTGCGTGAACGTGTCGTGTACGTGTGCGTGTTCGTGTGCGATGTTGCGTGAGCGTGTGCGTGTCGTGTCGTGTGCTGTCCTGTGCGTGTGTGTGCGTATTCGTGTCTGTGCGTGAGCGTGTGCGTGTACGTGTGCGTGTGCGTGTGGGTGTGCGTGTGTTTGTGCGTGTGTGTGTGTGCGTGTGCATGTGCGTGTGCGTGTGCGTGTGCGTGTGCATGTGCATGTGCGTGTGCTTGCGCGTGTGCGTGTGCGTGTGCGTGTGCGTGTGCGTGTGCGTGTTTGTGTGTGTGTGCGTGTGTGTGTGTGTGTGTGTGTGTGTGTGTGTGTGTATGCTTGAACGTGCGTTTTCGTGTGTGCGTGCATGTGCGTTCGCGTGTGAGTGTTATGTAGTCTATGGCCAATAAAGGTACATTATTATCAAGCTGTTATTCTTACCTGTAAATTGTTAACTGCTTACAATGATGTGAACGTGACTTGCTGGACAAATCAGGATAAGGAGTTTTTTTGAGTATTGATCTTTTAATTCTGAGCCTTGTAGATAAGTAAGGAATAAATGAATCTATTGTTTCAAAAAAGAAATAATTTGCTATAACCCTAAAATTTTAATGCGGAGTTTAAAGTTTCATTACAGCAGTCCATACCGTTTAGGAGTTTTTATTAATACATCCTGCAAGTCCTCCATATATTTTGGTGCACGTAAAAGAATTCTTTCATGCTTACTCATAGTAATATTCGGATGATGTATAACATTTTGAACAAAATTAATCCAATTAATTTTAGTGTAATTAGTTTGTAGTTCTTCTATTGTATGATAATTGACTGATTTTGAAATATTTTTGGTGTCTTGTGAGATCTGGAAATGATAGAAGTAATGGTTAATAAATTTTATTGCAGAAATGGTGTTTAACGTACCTTTGCAAGCTCAATTTTAAAATTTATCACAGCTGCTATGTCATTTGCGGACGTTTTATTATCTATACCAAATTCGTTAGCTAACTCTAGTAGGTAATTATAACCAGCAAGAACGTAGCTATTGTTAAAGCCTTTTAATAATTGAAGTCTATCTTTTAACGGTGCTTCGTCTACCTAAATAAGCGATAACGATATGTATTAAATTATAATATGCTTGGTGACCCCAAAGCTAAATAACAAACTTTATTTTTTTATACCTATCATGAACCAACCAAATGAGTTCACACGGCTTTCATAAGTAATTAAATCTAGTATTTTAGAACTGTACAACAAATACAGCTTCGATACAGATATTTTGTTTTATATAACTTGAAAATCGATCAACAACAAATGGATATTAGATAATGGGTTACCGACGTTTCTGCTGCCTAATATAAAAGCAATGAATTAAAGTAAAAGAAAATAAAGAAATTCAGTACCATGTGTATTAAAACGGGTGTAGAATTCAGTATGATGCGGTACATTGTATAATCGAAGTCAAAATAGTTTTGTTTGCAGAACAATAGATAAGCAATGTATGCAGGTACCCAAATCTCTCAGCTATGGAAGAGACTTTACATATCTAAAACGGGACTGGCATAATTTAGGAATAAAATGAGAGCAGGGAAACATGTATATTGAAATTGTTAATTGGTTCTGATATCGTACGGTTTTGAGAATAGAATGAAACAAAGGAACTCTACTTCGACATATTAGCTGTTTTACGGCCAAACGGACAAGTCTATGTCAACCGTGAATTTTTTAACGCTCTAAAAATACTGAGAAAATGCGTGCGTAGAATGAGAATCATAAATTTAAAAGAATCGCCACGTATTCACTGCCCCCACACACATGCACGCAAACGCGCACACTAGTACACACGCACACCGCACTCACGAACACATTCACGTACACACGCTCAAATGCGTACACGCACACACGCACACACTCACACACACATACGCACACACGCACGCACGCACCCACGCACACACACACACACACACACACACTCACTCACTCACTCACTCACTCACTCACTCACTCACTCACTCACTCACTCACTCACTCACTCACTCTACTCACTCACTCACTCACTCACTCACTCACTCACTCACTCACTCACTCACTCACTCACTCACTCACTCACTCACTCACTCACTCACTCACCTCACTCACTCACTCCCACTCACTCACTCACTCACTCACTCCTCTCACTCACTCACTCACTCACTCACTCACTCACTCACTCACTCCTCACCACCTCACTCACTCACTCACTCACTCACTCACTCACTCACCCCTCACCACTCACTCACTCACTCACTCACTCACTCACCACTCACTCCTCACTCCCTCACTCACCACCACTCACTCCACTCACTCACTCACTCACTCACCACTCACTCACTCCACTCACTCACTCACTCACCACTCACTCACTCACTCACTCACTCACTCACTCACCCCTCTCACTCACTCACTCACTCACTCACTCACTCACTCACTCACTCACTCACTCACTCCCTCACTCACTCACTCACTCACTCACTCACTCACCACTCACTCACTCACTCACTCACTCACTCACTCACTCACTCACTCACTCACTCACTCACTCACTCACTCACTTCACCACCACCACTCACTCACTCACCACTCACCTACTCACTCACTCCTACCACCACTCACTCACTCACTCACTCACTCACTCACTCACTCATCCATCATCCCACTCACCACTCACTCACTCACTCACTCACTCACTCACTCACCTCACTCACTCCCACTCACTCACTCACTCACTCACTCACTCACTCACTCACTCACTCCTCCTCACTCACCACTCCTCACTCACTCACCACTCACTCACTCACCACTCACCACTCACCACTCACCACTCACTCACTCACCACTCACCCTCACTCACTCACTCACCACTCCCTCACTCACTCACTCACTCACTCACTCACTCATCCACTCACTCCTCACTCACTCACCACTCACTCACTCACTCACTCACTCACTCACTCACTCACTCACTCCACTCACTCACTCACTCATCCACTCACTCACTCACTCACTCCATCTCACTCCCCTCACTCCTCACTCACTCACTCACTCACTCACTCACTCACTTCACTCACTCACTCACTCCACTCCTCCTCACTCACTCACTCACTCACTCACTCACTCACTCACTCACTCACTCACTCACTCACTCACTCACTCACTCACTCACTCACTCACTCACTCACTCACTCACTCACTCACTCACTCAGTCACGTGTAATCATAGGAATATAATTTTTACTGCATAAGTATTTACCTACAACGTTTACAGAAATAATGCGTATTTACACAAATTTCACACTTTTTATCTAAATCTATTATTAGACTTTACACTTTACAGAAATCGGAATAAGCTTTTTTTATGTGTAGTCTATGTTTCAGTATTCCAGCTGTTCAGAAATG
>JARFJB010001112.1:122500-147500 GCA_036346205.1 Vesta saturnalis | reverse complement strand
CCTCCTAGCGTTTTTAATATAGACTTAACAGTCATTAAGCCATCTTGCTCAATACCAGTTGTATTCATGCAGGCTTTATAAAATGTTTTAATTAGTCTACGAGGTTTTGTGGCATGCTTAGGTAACGCTTCTTCAAATATGGCATTAATTTTACTTTGAATTATTTCATTGACCTCTGTAAAAGTACTTACACCTGATTTTTCGTCAGGTATAATTGCTTCTTTTGTGTATTTTCCGCAGGCAAATTTATAAAAATTTTCACATGGGTCTATTGTTGTATCCATGAACATTAAAGCACTTGCTGCTGCGTGTATGCAAGCGGGTGTAAAGCACACATCTCTATAATTAATAGTAATCAAACTTTTGTAAACTATGCATAATCATCTTACCTGTTTTTCTTTTCTTGATTAAGAACTAATATCACTCCAATTATAAGTGATGTTAGCACAAGGAATCCAAAGCAGCTTAAAGTAAACAGGTATCGTATAGGCGTTGTCTTTATGTTATCTGATTCCAAACCTCTAAAAAAAAAATTAAAAAATTAAAAAAATTAAACTGGTAAATATAGGCTTCAAGGTGGGTCTTGAGTAAAAAATTTAATAAGAAAGAGACTGAATAAACTAGATTATTAATTTTTTTTAGTGTGAAGATATAATAATCTGAAGTGATTACTATCAGGGTTAAATAATTTAGGAAAAAACCATTTTACAATATTACTATACAGTGTGGAAAAAAGTACGGACTACCTCTAATAATTTGGTAGTTTTCAGGTTTTATGGAAAAAGTTGAAACCCGTCAATTTAACTTTTCATTTTCCCACATTCTGTTAGAATTCATTTTTTTTATTGACATCTGCAAAAATATGCCGTCGCCACCATTTTTCTTAAATGTCAACATGTGGTATATGGTATATAATCTGAAAGCTCTTGTTTTACTCAGTACGTTCTTAGACTTTTGTGCGATTCTGTCACGCCGTTTCACAATGGATGTCGTTGAATTGTGAAAATTGTCTTAAATTTAACCAGTAAAGGAATAAATGTTTCTTGTTTTGTTAACGAAAAAAGTAAACTATCAATTACACTAAGACAGTCCAAAGGATTTCTAATCCAATGCCTGCCCTTACATTCAGTTTCTTGGCCTGAGCTTGTTTTAAAATCAATGGTGAAAAAAGGAATTCGGTGTATCAGTGTCGTTGCAATAGTGGTTTTGGTCATAGAAGTTAGCAAACAAAATACAAACAAAATGAAAGTCAGTATTGATAAGTGGTAAGGGTAAATATTAGTCAGATTTTACTGTCATTACGTTGTAATTCAAGAATTCGTTTTAATAAACTAAAAATGACGTTCCGCGAAAAACATCTTATTGAAGTTATTATGATGGATGGTTATGGAGATCGTCATGGATCTATTAACAAGGTACGTCAACTATTCCATCGAATTCATCCAGATCGAATGCCCATTTCGCAATCCACCGTTTGTAAGATTTTAACAAAATGTGAAGAACATGGCCAAGTTAAAAATTTATCTAGAAATGGAAGGCCGAAGGTAGATGAAAATATGCGGCTTGACGTTCTATTGGCTGAAAATTCGCGATAAGCAGTTGATATAGGAATAAGTCACAGATCTGTGCAAGCAATTTGACACAAAGGCAAATACAACCCGTGCAGTCTGCCTGGTACAAGAATTAAGTGAGGCTGATTTCGAGCCAAGACAGCAATTCAGCAAAACCATGCCACCAATTTGTAATCAAGATGAAAATTATGCCGAAAATATTTTATTCTCAAATTGACGCAACTTTTTACCTCAATGGTACTGTAAACAGGCAGAATTGTAGATATTACTCCAAAGAAAATCCACATTAGATTCAAGAAGCTCATTGTCAATCACCTCATAGAGTGTTAGGACCATTTTTCTTTAAAGGAATTCGTACAGATGTAGCCTCCTTTTTTACAGTTACAACTTTTGCCAGTACTAGTTACACCTTATCGTGACAATAATAATCCGGATTTGCTGATTCCACAATTTGGCTGCATCAAAATGGATCCCCGCTCCACTATGCAAGTTTAGAAATGTCTCAGTTTGATTATTTAGTTTTGTTATGAACGAATACGTTCAAATATAAGTATCTAATTAAAAATTATTAATTTTATTAAATACATAAATGAAAAGTTTACCTCGAGGAAGATTTGAACCTAGGGCATGTACTTTGCTAGAGTTGGTTAGCCAACTGAGCTATCGAGCTACAAGCCCCAATCGATGTAAATTTTGTCTTTATGTATGTAGAACTGATGTAAATTCTAAATATAAATATATATTTAGAATTTACATCAGTTCTACATACATAAGGACAAAATTTAGGTCGATTTGGGCTTGTATCTCCATAGCTCAGTTGGTTAGAGCGGTACTCTAGCCAAGTACATGTTGAAGGTTCAAATCTTACCTGAGGTAAACATTTTATTTATGTATTTAATAAAATTAATAATAATTTTGAATCTCAGTTTGATGTTTCCAGGAAAATGGATTGGCCGACAGGGTCCCATTGCATGGCTAGCCAGCTCACCTGATATTATGGTGTTATTTGAAACCTATCGTTTTTTAAAACAGACCAAGATATAGTTAATCTAATGTGCCGCATAAGAACGGGCATACGAAAAATGTCACCAGATATGATACCAAATGTTCAAGAAGAATTTGTTTCTAGACTTGGGCACGTTCTAGACTTGGGCACCGTCAAGTGGTCAAGTTTTTATTTGATTATTATTTTTATGATTATTTGATTGCTCTTTGTTGTGTTCTTGTTTTTCTTTAATATTGCGCGTTGTTCTAGTTTCATTAATAATAAAACCATGTTTAATAGTTTGCCTTTTTCAGAGAAAATAAGAAACTGGGAGTAAATTTAAGGTAATTTTTACAAACGCCATTGTGAATCGGCGCGACAGAATCCCGCAAAAATCGTACTGCATAAAACAATAGCTTTCAAATGGCGTATGACATACCACACACTGTCAATCAAGGAAAATGTCGATGACGTCATATTATTGATAAATGTCGATAAAAAAACAAATGAATTCTGTCAGAATGTGGGAAACTGAAAAACTTAATTGACGTGTTTGAGCGTTTTCCACAAAACCCGAAAACTACCAAATTATTAGGAGTAGTCCACACTGTTTTCTCACACTGTATGTAAGAAATGTACTTATAATGAAAAAGTATAGTTGATAATCCAGAATTCCCCTTTGCAGAGAAAAAACAAAAAGAATTAGTTGGGAAGATATTTAATTGATTATACAATCCAAACAAGAAAATCACTGTTCTATTCCTTTTCCAAATAATCCATTCAAATCTAACAAAGAAATAGATTTGTTAATAAACGCAAGTATTATTTTACAGTGAAAACACAAATATAACTTGTAATTTAAATTTTAATTTCAACTACATATTGTGAAGAGCCAGAATCCTTTACAAACATTTCTTGATTTAATTATTTGTTAATTAACCTGTTTTAGTTAAATTGCAGAAATCATCAAATAATGCATGTATATGTCCCCTCTGACCTTGTTTCAGAAACGTTAAGAATTTTTCTATGTCCCCTCCAGTCTAACAACCAACCTCTGCATTAGAATTACCGCCAAAAGCCGTCCCCACCTTCCGACGTTTGCAATAAAACCGCAAGACGCACTATTCTCACTCTTCAGAACCTACAGCACACTATTTTGATCATGAGTGATTTCCGGACACAACGATCACTTCAGATTATTTACCACTACTGGTCAAAACTTCATTTTGTCCAGCTCCCCAGCACTTCCACAATATAGAGCCATATGTTCTCTGAACACATCTCCAACAACCTTCCAACACCAAATCTTCTAACGACCCAAGATCTCGAGAGAGCCATTAGAGACCTAACTTCCGTAATTACGGAAGCGGTCGACATCTCATCTCCTTTGAAAAACATCGACATTTCGCGCAAACCGCTCCCACGGCATATCGTGAACTGGATCAAAGAAAATACAATCGCCTTAACGCCTTAATTGGGCGAGAAGCAAACAAACGCGCCAATCCCCAGAAGATTCCCAATTTGACAACCAGTTCAAGGCACGCCTTGAGACTTTCCTTGAAAAGTTCCGTACCTTTAACCGTCCCGAAATCCAACTCGATAACAAGAATCCGTTCTATGCCCCCATATCTCCTGCCCAGGTCAACGCATACTTTAAAAAAGGAAGAAATTCAGCCCCAGGTCAAGACGGCCTAAACCGAAAAATTCTCCGGAACCTACCCGACCCAGCCCTCCGATTACTCTCTGACACATACAACAAATACCTAACCCTATCACACTTCTCGACGAACTGGAAATTGACCTCCACGGTCATGATAACCAAACCGCACTTCAACCAAACCACACCCTCCTACATACCCATCTCCCTCCTGAGTTCCCTCGGAAAATGCTTCGAGCAGATTCTAGCCAGCAGATCCAGGGACAACCTGAAATTCAACGAACTCCTTCCCAACAGCCAATTCGCTTCCGCCCCAACCGATTCCTCCTTGAAACTGCTTACGAAAGCCACCAGAGCATTCAATCACAAGCAATGAAATTGGCTGTGTTTCTGGACATTAGGCAAGCATTTGATAGGGTCTGGCACGCCGGCCTCCTGCACAAGTTCCGCAAACTCAACATACCCGACCCATTTTCCAAACTCCTACTTTCGTACCTGACTAATCGGTCAGCTCGGGTCGAAGTAGGAAACACCTTCTCCGATTCTTTTCAGCCTGCACCAGGCGTACCGCAAGGTTTTGTCTTAGCCCCGATTCTTTACACTATTTTCGCATCCGACATTTACGAAGTTACATAACCCGGAGTAGTCGTTGCGCAGTTTGCGGATGATACCGCCTTTTGGGCGGTTAATTAGAGCAGCGGAACGGCCTTCCGCCTCATATACAAAACCCTCCGGAACTTCGCCAACTAAAACCCAAACAATCATCTTCCGATATCCAAACTACACTGAAGGCAAGTTCCCTAACCTAGCAATATTTCCCTCACCCTGAATCAAGAAAGACTCCCACTCCAACACCGGGTCACCTACTTAGGAATCCTCTTCACCAGAAGCCTCAGTTGGTTCTCCGATTTTATTACCAAAAATAGCCACATCATGATTGTAAACTATACAACTACACAAAACAGCGCAACACCAACAATAAAATCATGACCGGGATTGAAGAGGAGAAGGACTCCTGACCAGTCTACGCGCAACATCTAGCTAAGCTAACATAAGTAAGAAACTAACCATAAGCATGAGCTGAGCATACTATCACAAAAAAAGGATTCTGACCCTCATTCCGTTGGGTCATCTCGACTAATTTCACTGGGTCTCTTTTAAGAGACCAGACCGACCAGGTTTTCTTCATACTCATTCTCCTTGAGCGAACTCGACTCAATGCGCTCGCAATTATTCGCAGACAACAGAGCTTACTGCTGCTTAAATCTGTGGTCACCTGTATGCAAGTTAATTACACAACCGTACAAATACACTAGTAAACGACGCCACACTGAGGGTTATTTCCAACGTACTCCGTTACTGACTCCATTGGTCCTGAATTCTGACAATTCGCGGGGTATCAATTAAAGAGCGCAACGGGTATAAGTCAAGAATTTTTTAATTGATATTCTACACATCTTTTACACAAACGCACACTAACACGCCTTCAACGGCTGCGTAAAAACGACTTGCAGGGAGCCTACACACTGAAAGCGACACGCCGCCAACAATTAGACCATATTTCGGTCGCCCAACCTTGTAAATTACTAAAACAGTGAGTATTATATTTCAATCTCACCTGACGTAATTATCAATTTCAAATAAGTTTCGTTTGAAGCTTACTTCTTAGTAGAAGTCCTGAAACCGCTCGCTCATCGTGAAACATTCAGAGGATACCGTAAATCTTGATTTAACACTTTTGTTAAACGACGACGCACGTAAAACGTCCCGTTATCCTATCGGCGTGTTTATATAACAGTCCTGAATACCGAAAGGTCTCGCCGTCCCCAGGTTAGGAGAAAACTTTACTTCTTATCGGAAGTCCTGACAAAGTATCCCATCCAGATTGCAAGCACGATAATCCAGAATTACAGAAGTAATCTTTCTTTAATAATCCCGTAGCTGTAAAACGTTAGGTTTCTCCTGTACCTGATGAACAATCCCAAAACTAAACGTTCCTGAAGGTCTGAATACCTTATTATTATTAGAATTATTATTATTGTTAAAACCGCTTCTGAGTTGGAGGCTCCCAGGTAGCTATTACCATCGCTACCTAAACCAGACTCAATACGAGAGTATTCATATTTACTTTCACAGAGTTAAATAATTCTTAAATACCACCAATTCTTTTTTCATTAAAATGTCCACTAATAACTAAGCGTAATTAGAATATATTTTAATCCCCAGTAATTAACATTACACCGTAAAGAGATAGACCACCGTTAGTTAATAATGTCCCTGTAAATATCAGTTAGATTCATTTTCATTGTCATTCGTAAAAGTTAGACCTAAAAGTTGCATTTTTACAATATAAAATAAGAAATTCTTTTATAAAATATAAAGTATTGGTTTCCTGTCTAGCCGCAAAAAGGTATAGAGAAATCGTTCACCTTGATTCTTCTCGTCGCAAACACCTGTCCAACTAGATAACCGTATAAAACGAGTAGCTTCCTCTGGGAGCAACCAGACAGGTCCGGATTTTAAAATATTTGAATATTTTTAAAGAAACAAAATTTCCATTTTTTAAAATTAATATTGCAATATACATTGGGATCAGTTCTTTTGGAGTATGTGAACGCGCCGTTAATGTTATTTTCGCAGCAAACACTAGGAAACCGTTCTACCCCAGGCCCTTTGGGGGATGGTGGATGTTTAGTACACTTGTAATATCTATTTTAGTTGTGTTATTTCAGCATCTTAATTTATTCTTATGTAAATATTTAAGTTAGTGTTAATTATGAATATTTAGCTACTGTATATAGTAGGTCTAATATATGTATAAAAGCCTTTTGAGGTCGTTGTTCACTGTGGACGAACCCGGTAATTAGCAACCAACGAACCCTTCCCCTTTTTATTGTGTAAAAACCGATGTGAGCTAGAACCGTGGAAAATAAAGTTACAACTTAAAACTGTAGTATGCAAATACAGCTTACAATATGTTAAATTATTATATTGCTGTGGTAATTTAACATATAATTAGTAAAGCATTTAATTCAAGGTTTAGGAAAAACAGCAAAAACACTAGACATCCCAAAAGATAAAATTAAACTATAGACGTACCATTGTGACTTTTTTCTATTATAAAATGCCAAAACCTGTTTAAACGGAGATTTGCTTCTTGTATATTGAAATTATTAGGATGCCTGTGTAATTCAATAGCTTCACGCTATAAACGAACATGATAATGAGTTTGTCTTGACAATACTTCCATATTATCAAATTGAATGTCAAGAAAATTAACGCTTAAACTTCAATTTTAGCTTTCGGTATGTCTAGGTTTTTTACTGTTTTTTGTTTAGACCTTAAAGTAAATGTTTCACCAATTGTATGTTAAATTACCGCAGCACTACAATTTAACACATGTAGTTGAACATAAAATTAAAATTAAAAATTATATAAAACGTGCTACATTGTGTTTTTACTGTAAAATAACACTTGCATTTATTAACAAACTTATTGCTTTGTTAGATTTAACTGGATTATTTTAATAGACGTGAAGTTTGTATTTGTGAATGCTTTTATCAATATTTAATTTATTAATGATCTAGTCATTCTTTACTAAAACTGTACTCTATAGTTGGCTTTACATGTTCATCAAAGTGTTATATTTAATGGCAGATTTATGTTTGCGATTTCACTTTTTCAAAGTTCATAAGATTCTTTCAACATCTCAAACAGTTTTGAAAGATAGAATTACTACTGACGACAATAACTGTAAATGTTTTAGATTTCTATAACCTAATACAATAATACATCATAAAAAAAAAACAAAAAGATAATTATTTTAAATATGTGTAATAATGGTAAAAGTTTACATTTTTATATAAGAATATTTGATTCTTTAATGTAATCAAATCATTTTGCTTATATCAGTTTTTAGATTATTAATATTCTCTTATTAAAGTTCTTCAGTTTAAACGTTCAAATCCTTCATCGAGTATCATAAAGGTTTTCACTTTGAAGCAGAATGCCTACAAAATAACTTCAAATAATGGGTGTTTTCAATTATCAATATAAAAAACAATATTAATGCATCTTAAATCTTAAAGAAAAATAATTGTTCATGAATACATTGCTAGCAGAGGCATTTAATATTTTGATTTACGATAAATTACGTAATAAGTAATACATGTGAATACGTTACTATAACATACACTGATTATTCAATTATTTTTGGAATTTGATGAGAAGAGCAATTATAAGGTAAGTGACTCGAAGTGTTGGCATTATACCTTCCGATAAAAATTTAATATTTTATATTTTCTACATAATAAAGAAGGGGTATGATAATATCAAAGTTTAATTGAATAATTTACAATTTAAATCAGATTGTTTGATATAGTTGATGACTTTATTAAATAGTTTATGTACGTTTGCATTTATTTAAAAGCAATCATGTTCAAATACGACAGAAGTTAAGCATCAGACGCCAAGTAGGGTATTCTGCCTGCGTTAGCTATAAGTACCATAGCTCCCGTCCAGTATAGACGTCAGTGAACGCGTCCAACTGGAGTTTTGACCGAACCTAAATTCGTTAAATTTGTTAATAGTAATTAACCAATTTGAAAACTAGGCCTTAGTGCTACCAACGATTAATCAAGCAAATCGTTAACCGGGTTTCGGAAGACGTTTGATTTCCTCTTAATAAAGTAAAATGTTTAATTTTTATAATTGAGTATTGTAAATTTGCATTTTACGTGAACATATTTAAAAGCAATTATATACTTTTATTAGTCATTAAATAAGGTCAAAACCGAAATGAGCAATACGACATACATTCTAGTCCAGTGAAAAATCACACTCGCATGATAGAGGATGACGATGTTGATAAAACCCATAACCATGTCGTAAATATAGATTCAATTAATCAATTCAATATTGATTAATTTGCTTATACTCGCAAACACATTCTTGGAATGCGGGGCAACATTTGTTAAGAAACGCATAAAAATCCTTGTCTATAAAATTGTTTTCAAGTAATAAACCAGACGTAACTTAGCAGTCATCGGGCTACCGTAAGCCAAGCAAAATTAGTTGATAAGTGTGTCCAAAATAAGTTTCTAAACAATTATCGCGTTTGGTCGTTAATCATGGCGGAGTTTTCCCAAATCCTCCTTATAATAAGCAGAATTTATCTGTACACCAAGTGCTCTGTTTGGGCTGTATCTTTTTCTGCGTTCAGACTTTTACTGAACGTAGGCTGTTCTGTTCTGAAGTCAAGAAAAGTGCTTTTGCTTCACTGCCTGTTAACGTTTGATCAATACCAGCTCAAAATCAGCTCGAAGATTAGTTTTGAGAACTAATGGAGACGTTTGAATTAAAATTAGACGTTTAAAATTGACTGCCGACGATTAGCAGTTTGTATAGATTAAGCACCATATAAATTACATCGAAATGAAGAAATCTGGCATTTAAGGTAAATTTAACACATTCATCATCACTCATTATTGACATATTTGTGTTAGTAACAGGGGGTGATTGTGATCTTTGTCATCATCCCTACTACGTGTTGTATTTTAGGAACATTGACCCCCCCCCGCCATTTTGAGCCTTTTAAAAATGAAGTTACCCGAGGCCATGTTTGGAGGCCGAACAGTCAGAGGTTGACCAGAGCCAGAAGATTATCAGAGTACCGCCAACCGCCATGTTTAATCCATTATTAATCGATTCAAAGACCGCGCCATAAGAAAGAAGATTTAGGTTATCAGGTTTTATGCAATTTTTTAAGGTTAAATACAAATAAGTTATTGTATTTCTCTTACTATTTATTGAGAATGTAAAGCAATGGCAATAATGAAATTTAATAGGAATTTTATAATAAAATTTCCTTTATAAGTTAAAAAAATATTAAATACATTCCGATCATTAACCGAAACTACAAATTTCTTTTTATAAAACACCTGACAATAAAAATATTAAATATGAATTGTAATATGTAACTAGGGGGATTTTTACCAAATTAGTTTTTAAATAATGCATTTCCTGTTAAACTTAATTAATTTATATATGTATATTTTTTATTGAATGCATAAGTATTTAATTCACACATAAAATATAAAACATTCATACTTTGCATATTATTTTCATTGCTGATCCTTTGAATAAGTGGTTTTTTTTACTTTATGCATATTTTTCTTTGCTAATAGGTACGGTTTTATGAGTTCTGGTAATGTTCTTTTCACTTTTAATTTATAGGCAGCTGATTCTTCTTGTGAACTCGTACATGTAGAATTATTCCTTTGTCCGGATTACTTGTAAATCTGCAGGTTATTTTTAAGGAAAATAAATTCAATTTAAGTATAAAATTTAAAAAATACATATCAGATGCATATAAATAATGTATATTGTATAATACACGTACTTTCAATGTTGTTTTGATCGTGTTTAAGAGAAAATATGGTGGGTACAGCATTCTATCGCAATGGTCTTTTATTATCAGCACGATTATTTTCGAATTGATCAAATGTAAAGTGTTTTTGCAATTAAAATTATCTCTGATAAATGTATTGAAAAAAATAACCTTTTTACTGTGTAGATCACAGTGATTACCGTAATGTTTTAATTTTGTATAAACAAAACATTTTGTTTTGTTTATATTTGTATACTATAGATATAAAGTTTCACTACTAAGCTGTTCTACACAGAATTCTTACTAACAGAACGGGTAACACAAAACGCCTGGTTTTTAGCGTAGCTCCGAGGGACGGGCCTTTATTATTATTGATATGAGGCCGTAGTATACCAATCAACAATAACCGTCAGAACCGATCTATTCTGTTGATGCTTTAATGTTACATGTTCGTAGGATTTTGGAAAGTTTTCGGTTTGGAAACCTTTGCCAAATTGTAACGGGCAGCATGCGTTGAAGAATGCAGGCTTGTATTGAAAATGTAGGAGTTTTGATTGAAAAACTGCCACTTTTTCCATTTTTAGCGGTACTTCTGTCTACCAATGATCTACAGAGTTAAAGGATTTTTTATATTTAAATCACAATAAATGGGAAATTATATCCCAAATAACGTATTTTTATTTTATCAATTAGGACGCTTTTTCATTTACAATTACATCCTTGATCATATAGTTTCATAAATATTCGTCTTTTGCTAGTAGTGTTTTGAATTAAAATGATCGCCTCGGGGTGTGGGTTTTTTCATTGACGTCGGGTGTACTTTATTTCCATTACAAACCATTATGAGATAACAATAAATAAATCGGCTGTCACTCAAAATTTGTCAAATCGAATATAAATAAAAATATAAAACATTAAGAAAGCTTTGCACTGCAGCTTACTCGTCGAAGATACAAATTAAAATTGTAACTTTAAAATGGTGAGGTGTGCGTCGGATAAATTTGGAATTTGATGATCATGGAAAAGTGCAAGCGTTTTTCAGTTGGATATGACATTCGGAACAAAACTGGTTTCTGTGCAAGCATTTTTTAGTCTTGAAACAATCTACTCGTTTTTTAATTTTAGATCTTATAATGGCATTTGATTGCGTGTGTCATGAGATACTGATCGAAAAGCTAAAATTTTACGGTCTTCACTACAATAGCAGTAACCTAATAAAATCTTACCTGCACAATCGTTCTCAATTTGTTACTTATAACCATTATACTTCTAAAGAAGCTACGATTAGTTTAGGGGTACCACAGGGATCGGTATTAGGGCCCATATTATTTCTTATATTTGTAAACGACTTGCCTTTCTGTGACACAAAAGCAAAATTTATTCTTTTTGCCGATGACACTGTCTTCTCTCAGACACATGATAATCTTGACACACTATATTCAAATTGTGAAAAAACACAATCAATTGTGACTGACTGGTTTCTGGCGAATAAACTGACTCTGAATCTTGCAAAAACCGAAAATATTGTCTTTACATTAAAAAACCACAATACCATTAATACCACCTCCGTAAAGTTTCTTGGGCTACATGTAGATACCAAACTATCGTGGGTGAATCATACGGATTTTGTTAATGCGAGGCTGTCAAAGAGCCTATACTTATTGCGAAATCTGGGAAATAATGTTTACTTAGCAACACTTTTGTGCGCTTATCACGCTATTGTTCATTCAACAATTTCATATAGCATTTTAGTATGGGGTCATGCGAGAGGGAGCGACAGGGTATTCGCTCTGTAAAGAAAAGCAATTAGAATAATAGCCAACTTAAAATATAGAGAAGGTTGCAAAGATACATTTGTAAATCTAAAAATTTTAACAGTTCCCTCTACTTATATCTTACAGTGCTTGCTATATATAAAGAGTTACGAAGAAGAATATGTTAAAACATAATAAAAATCATGATTATTCAACAAGAGGCAATGAAAAATTTCAACTTAACTTTTTACGATTAACAAAATCTCGCATTGGAAGTAATTACTATGCAATTAGATTTTATAATGCACTACCGTATGATTTCAAATCTTTAAATTTTAACACTTTTAAAAACAGATTGAAAAAATTCTTATCTTTAAAGGCATTTTACAAAGCTGAAGAGTTTGAAAAATCAGATTTTTCTTCCCTATAGGTAGTTGTGAACGGGCTATTAATCAGTCTATGCCGTGTAATATATGTATGTACTTATGTGTACATGTATGCATCCGTGGCTCTTTACACCATATTGTTTATTTATGTATGTGTGTATGTATAAATAGGTATATGTAGTGTAGCTTAGTTATTGATAAATTACCGAAAGGACTTATGTACATGTATTTTATTACCTTACTTGACGTGTGTAAATACTTAGTGTATAAAGCAAATATACATTATTATTATTATTAATATACTTGGAAAACTTGTACTTAATATCATATGTAAACTCATAAAATGAAACAACTCTATATATTCGTATCGTATATTTAAATTAAAATAATGATTCCTGTTTAGTTTAAGCATGGATGTAATTGATTATTGAACAAAAATATAATTATTCGTAAAACTATACGATAATTAAGCTAATCGTTAATAAAAACGTTAAAACTGCATACAAAATAGAACCTATCTTTACGTAGAATGAAAATCCATGTTGAACCTGAATGAATAGCTCCACAAAATAATACAAATTTACGAGTTATGTCAATAGGTACGACAAGAGTGCAGGCTAACTTTCCTTTAAGTTTGCTTATATTTACATTATAAAAGCACTAAAAAAACTGAACTTGCATGTTTTCTTCTCGTTAAGACAGTATTGAACTTTACTGAAGGTTAATAAATTTAGCTTTACTCTAATCCATGCAACACAATTTTGCACCCCAGCTCATCAATCAGTTGGCTCATGAAAGTAACGAAGCCATTTAAGTGCTGCACAATCTGTAGTAACGGAAAACTTTGAACCTGCAACGTAACCACGAAATTGTATAATACCAAAAACAATTCCGAGCAGTTCTCTTTCTGTAGCTGCAGACTTCTTCTCATTATCAGTCAATGCACGACTTGCAAAAACAATAGAATATTCAGAGCCATTACGTTTCTGAAAAAGTATTCCACAGTAGGTAAATCGTTGGCGTGTCTGAAAGTGAAATTTCATATCGAAGTCGGGGGACCTAAGAATTGGAGCAGAGGTAAGTCGCTTCTTTTTCTGTGGCTGCAGACTTCTTTTCATCATCAGTCAATGCACGACTTGCAAAAACAATAGAATACTCAGAACCATTACGTTCCTGAAACACTATTGCACCGTAAGTCAATCGTTGGCGTGTCTGAAAGTGAAATTTTATATGGAAATCGGGGGACCTAAGAATTGGAGCAGAGGTAATTCGCTTCTTAATTTCTCGAAATGAGGATACCTTTCATCAGCCTACTTAATGTTTTTAATAAATCTATGGGAATAGCTTATAAGACCACAAATACGCCTTATTGCGGTTGTATTATTAGGGGTATGGAAGTTAATATTTGCTAAAACATTTATAGGACCAGTTCGTAAACCATATAAAACAACAAAAAAACGTATAAATGAAAGAGAAAGTCACCAAAATTGGCATTTCTCATCATTGAGTAAATCCAGTGTCCAGGGAGACGCAACTATAGTTTAACCTAAATACCCGAACATCTGTTCGCTTAAACGAAAATGATTGAATATTCATACATACTTGCAATGTCCCAGGACTATAAGTAATACCCATCGGCATCACAACATATTCAAAACGACCATTAACGTGAATAGTGATTGCACTTTTTGACCAGGATTCCTTTCCAAACCAATCTGCTACAATGATTTAAATACATCATGTTCTAGACAATATTACTTGAACCTCAGTAATTGTATTGGGAGTGGATGGTCGACTCAGAAGAGTCATAACTGACATTCACGAGAACTGTTTCTTTCAAAAGAAATAATAATGGCAGCCTTGTAATTTATTTAAGCGAATTGGGGAAATTGCCGAAGTTTAAGTCGTTTGGGTTTTTGTCGTTGGGCCAATGAAAAATTGCACAATGAAAGACACTTTTTTAATAATGTTTTATTCACGGACGAATCAACGTTCCAGAATGACCGGTTTATAAACAGTAACAAATATCGTTGTTATTCTGATATTACCCCAAATGTGACAAGGGAAGTTGACAGTCAGCATAGATCGTCGCTAAACACGTGGGGTGGAATTCTTGGTCAATATGCAGTGGAGGCATATTTTTTCGATAGACATTTAAACTCGCAACTTCATTCCGATTTTTTGAAGCACAATTTGCCGATCGTAGTTGAAGGCACTTCTTTGATGATGTATCAACCGATATAGTTCCAGCATGACGGCGCGTGTGCCCACCACGGGATTGGAGTAAGAAACTTCTTAAACGATGAATATCTTCAAAGATGGATTGGAAGAGGCGGGTCCGTAAATTGTCCACCCGAATCTCCTGACATAACCAACCCCGACTTATTTCTATGGGGATATGTAAAGGAACGTGTACACCAAGAATCGCCCACAACTTCAGACGGTATGAAAAACAGGATACGTGAAGCTTTCAGGTCAATCACACCTGAAATTTTGGAAGATGTTAACACAAGTTTTTCAAATCGTGTAAGACAGCGTTTACAAAATAATGATGGGTTGTTTGAAGTTATTTTAAATGAATGTTTACTGTTTTGTGTTTTGTACCGTTTGTTTCTATGTAAGTTGGTTTAATAATGAATGTTATACATCAACAAATAATAATAAGTAAATATCTGATGCAAATTGTTTGTTGTTTCCTTTAATTTAATTTCAGGATTGAGCGAAAAACAAAATAATTCAAACTAAGGTCATTATCGCGGAAACTATTAACTTTAGATATGACATATTTAACAAAAATCAAAAACATCTTAAAAATCAGTTCATTCATGAAAAAATATGCAGGGTGTTCCATTTAAAATAGTCGACCATTGCTATTTCCTCTGTGGTTGTTAGAAAAAAATCAGTACGGCCTGTTTGCAACAAATTTCGTTCCAAATCAGCATGTCGATAAATAAAAGGCTTTTTTGTTTATGATAATCTCCAATTTCGTTGCTCTGCCGCCAACGATTGAATAGTTGTCGTTTTTTTTACTGAATATTAACTTCGGAGAGAATTTTTTAACACATTTATTTTCTCCTAAATGTGGATTTAAAAATACTAAAGGTTGTAGGGTGTTCTACTTAAAATAATTGAGTACAGTCTTGTACAGACGAAACCTAAAACGATGCAGGACTAAAAATATGTTTAGGTTGCAAACAAGGAAAATCTGAATAAAAAATGTCTCGTGACCTTTCTTGTACAATTAATATTAAAGGTAATATCAAAGAATGTAGGACAAGTGGGTAACCCTGTATATTATAAAAGATGATACTTTATAATAACTTTTCATAAATAACGTTATTTGCTTTAATTTAGGCTACACGTATACAACGTGTAGTTTCTTCAACAAGAATTAACTCAGCAAGATCCTATTATTGACGTAACTAGCGATAGTTACGTCAACCTACATAACCTGCATTACTAGTTACAAAGTAATCTCCACTGGATGAAAATAGTGGAAAATAAGGGCAAGTGGAATGTTAATGTTTAGTGCGAATATATAGCAGGAATAATAGGGCCATTCAAATTTAACAAGGCACTGAATGGTGAATATTGCCTTAATTTTTTGACCAAAAATGTACTAGTTTTATTAGAAAGTGTGCTTCTGAAAACTCATTTAATCATGTTTTACTAGCACGATGAATATCCAGCACATGTTTTCGGCAAAGTTTTGTCACTTGTATAAATTAGTTTTCTTATTAATAGTATTAATTCTTTTTTAGGTCACATGATCCAAATTGCTTGGATTTTGATATGTGAGGTAAGTTAAACAACATCGTGCTTTTAATGAACGATTCAGGAGCACGATTTGTCGCATTTCTTTGGTGGAAAACACCTGAAATCTGCGTTGAAAAAACGACAGATAACAATTAGAACGTTTGAGGCGACATTGAGTATTTAAATAATTAAAGATGAACATTTTTCGTGTTTTACGTGTTATAATAGTCATCTATTTGAACATACTCTTAATTATTCTTCAATTATTAGAATTTGGTTTTTGAGTATCCTTGGTTTAAAAAAAAATAGAGAGATTCTTTAGTTTTTAGCTTATGCCAAAAATAAATCAGGAGACTATTTAAATCTTTTACGAAAAAGTGATTGGTTATAAGTAGAGAGCGGATTTTATGCAAACTGCATATTGTTTATATTTTACAGTGCCACCCACGCGTTTCGGTTTTTATACGAATCGCATTAATTATAATTATTTGGCACTAATTATTTTTTGCATATTTTGCATATTTGGTCAAATACTGCATATTTGGCCAAATACTGCATATTTCGATGTTTTACGCATATTTTGCACTTTTTTGCATAAATTAACATTTTTTTTCAATTTTTGCGTTGAAACTCAGGTTATGAAATATTTTCGGGACTCTTGTTAAATTTTTATATCCTTTTAAAATAAATATCCTTTTAAAATAAATATCTTTAAAAGGTGGTGTCTAACATCGGCAGGTAGTTGTTTACTTTTAATTATTGTCTGAGTTGACAACTATCCTAAATCCTAATACTCCCGGATTGCAAAGAGGTAACACGGTTTTTTGTTGAGTGCTTCTTAAATTTTTGTATGGAAAGAGTTGATGAGTAAAATATACCTAGTTAATCCCTAACATCCAAATGACCTTGCTTAGTGGAAAAACCATATTTTAAAATAAGGAATAATATTGCCCATTACTTTTTAAAACGTGCAAGTGAACAGTAGTGCAGACTACAGAATTTAGTTTTCGAATTATATTTAACATGCCAAAAGTAAAGAATAATTTAGTTCCAGTATGGATAAAAAATGTCCCTGCACTCCGAATGGACGGTGAAAAGGTGTTTTGGACAGCATGTGGAAAAGCGGTAAGTGACAATTCAGAATACTGTTTTAAAATATTTTTAAACACTGACAACAATGAACGAGGCCTTTAGTGAATACAGAGCAGGTATTAGTTTTCTATTCAAACGTTGTATTTAAATGCATCGTTTTATAAGATAACGCGGGAAATATTTAAAATACAACGATGAAACCTAATCGATTATGTTTTTATTTATTTTTAAATTGGGAATATTGGTTTAGATCGCATGCGAACGAAAATCCCAAATTACGCAACACATTGAGACCGCTCTGTATAAGGGAAAATTAGAAACACAGAAGAAAACCAAGCTCTCTCAAACATTTCTGCGAGAATCTTTACGTGGTGAAACATCAAAAAGAAACGACCAAGAAGAATTCAATTTTGAATTATGCAGTGCTCTAGTTAAGGCTAACATTCCCTTAAAAAAGCTCCAAAACCATACTTTTAGATCTTTTTTAGAAAAAATTAGTAACAAGCAAGTGCCAAATGAAAACACACTTAGAAAAAATTATGTTAATGGGGTATATCTTGAAACCATGCTATATATAAAAGAAATTGTTAAAAATAAATATATTTATTTCATAGTAGATGAAACTACAGATTGTCGTGGACGTTATGTTGCAAATTTAATGTAAGATTATTTAAGCGAAGAACAACCTGCCAAATCATATTTGATTTCTTGTAAAGTGCTTGATAAAACCAATAATGCAACAATAGTTAGATTTGTAAATGAGACTTTCATGCAGTTTTTTGTTCCCGATATTGTTCCAACAGATAAAATTGTTTTGATGCTTGCTGATGCCGCGCCATATATGGTAAAGGCTGGCCAACAATTGAAGGTATTATATGAAAATTTAATTCACGTAACATGTTTGGCTCATGGTATAAATAGAGTAGCCGAAGCAATTCGAAATGAATTTCCTTTAGTAAATAGTTTAATAAGCAGCGTAAAGAAAGTGTTTGTAAAGGCGCCGACACGCGTACAGTTATACAGAGAAAAACTACCTAACATTTCTCCAGAACCTGTAATTACGTGGCTAAATGCTGCTCTTTTTTATGCAGAAAATTTGGAAAAAATTAAGGAATTAATTTGTCTGATAATTCAAGTGTTTGTATCAATAAAGCGCAATCGGTTTTAAAGAAATCAGAACTGCGCAATCAATTAGCATTTATAAAAGCACATTATTATTTTGTAAGCGGGACTATTTGTAAATTGGAAACGGAAGCATTGCCACTTAACGCATCGATAGAACTAGTAAATAATATTCAAAAATTAATTTATACTGCCCCAGGAAATACTGGCAAAATTATTTCAAATAAATTTAAAGAAATTTAAAGAAAAAAATAGTGGTTATCAGCTGTTAACTAAAATTAACAAAATTTTGACTCTGGACGAAAATCGGGAAGAGCTGGATGTACAATTAGATTTGTCCATATTAACCGCATTAAAAAATGCACCTATAACGTCTGTAGACGTGGAAAGAAGTTTTTCCACCTATAAATATATACTTTCTGATAGACGTCAAAATTTTCTACCAGAAAATATTGAAAAGCATATAATTATAAATTGTTTTGCAAATCAACGCAATGAAGCATAGGAGTATTAAGTACCTATAATTTAAAATTTATAATACCATATGAACACAAATTATTTAGATAAGGGGTGACCACGGTATACAAAATCACTGAATTTGATAGGTTCAGCTTGTTGTTGGTTCTACATGTCAATTAAATGTCCGTTTTGATTTGAATCAATCATGCAACGTACGTTCAGAATTCCAAAGCCACCCTTAATCTAAATAATTTTAGTTCATATGGTAAGTATATTATATTATTATTAATACGTATTATGTTAATTATGTATTATTTTTTAACTAATAGTTTCAATTTTTTATGTAAATACTTTCTTGTAAAAGTTTTTTGCATATTATGTATTAAATTTTTTTTTATTAAAGATGTAAAAATCACATTTTTTATTGGTAGTTTATTTTGCATATTTCGAAAAAATAATGCATATTTTCTGCATACTTTATAATTTTTAAGTGCATATATATGCACATATTTTGGCATTTTATAATGCATAAAATCCGCTCTCTAGTTATAAGGGTAAAAAATAAAAAGAATGTACAGGTAAGAGCACACTTGGATAATATAATGAGCAGATGACACTTCCGGAGCAGTAAGAGAGCAAGTTCTACCACTGAAACGAGGTCCGTAATTATCGATGATTTGTTTGCCGGCCGCTAAATATACTTGGGGCATATAAACAATAAGATGAAGTATAACTAAACACATGCACATATCGGCAATGGTGGGTTATGCTGTTATTTTTGTCGTAGAAATAAATAACACAATATAATATAAGCCTTGAATGTGTAACTATAAATGTAAAATTCAATAACGAAATAAAAGCACAAATAATTGGAAAAATTTAAATACCTAATAGTTATTTATGTATTAAGGGCATAAGAACCGGTTATTCCCGAAATGCGCACAAAATTTTATGCACGATAAATATATTTGATATTTAAAATGAATTATAACGTTAATTGTTTTCAAAAGAAATACATTTCTCATTTATGATAGTAGGTATTGGTGTGATACCATAAAAACCAGTACAAAAGCAGGCATGACAAACTGAATTCATTGACGTTTTGGTTTAGTTAATTTCAAACGTAATAATTGAGATATTTCCAGAAATCAGATTAATGAAATTGAGGAATTGTATTACCTAGTGTAAATATGACTAATTGTAATAATTGCATTGTAAATATTTTTCAATAAACTCATAGTTTTGTGTCTATTGTTTTTAATTTTTGACGTTTCATTATAGTTCTGTGGGTCATAATTACGTCCGCGGGTTACATCAAAGAAATCTGGTTATAGTTATCATATTATAATGTAATCGTGCATAAATTAAAAAATAATATAAGTAATAAACTATAAAGCAAAACCTCTAATTTTCAAGCATCGTAAGTTAGCTGTTAGCTAACTTTCGATATGAAATTGAAGTGAATAAAAATATATCTAAAGTTATACTTAATCCCAATCACCTTATTAATGAGAAAATGTGACCAAAAGGAATTATTCCCCACTTAACCTAAATAGTTGACATTCATAGAAAATTCTTCAAGAATCATATTGTGAACAGATTCCAACTATTTCAGTAGTTGTGATTAAAATAGTAGATAAATGCTGAATCGTGACCTATGTTCGTAATAAACAATTTATAATAAATGAAGTTATCGAAAAGGGGTTTAGTTAAGTTACTATACTTCACTATTATACTCTGTTCCATCTTATTTTGCATTAGAGCAGGCCCATTTGTCATAACGACAAGAAGTCAATTTGACGCCGTCCTGTCGAAAATAATCGTGCTGTGTTGCCTACTTAAGTAACTCATATGATGATCAAGTATCATATTGAATTAATAATAATTTGTTGAAAAAATGTCAAGTCATCGCAGAGTACCAAGTAGTAAGTTTTAAACTGCTGCAATCACTTAAAAGTAGTGCAACAGAGAAGAGTAATGGGGAACTTACCGTAATGGTGTCGGATGTATTTCAAGTAGATCACCTTTTCGTGCGCTCATTGAATATGTATTTGGTTTTAGATTTCACAGCGAACTATCTAAGACAAGATCTCATAATTTAAATTCGACATATAGTGGTAAACGCAGATTTCACTTTTCGGAAAGATCTACAACGACTAAATTTGGCAATTTATTTCAAAAAATGAATGTTTTACTTTGGACATAGTATCATCATGTTAAATGTTGGGGGTCGTTATTTAGAATTTTGAAATCAATGGGATATGAACACAAACGTGTCAATGGACAGAAAATTATATGTGAAATGAAACACGTCGTTCTAGCCAAAATTAAGTTTTCGAGAAAGTGTATATAGTTGCAAAGTTTAAGCAAAAATGTCAGATTTGCGTATCTAGACAAAAGGTGGATTTATCAAAATGATTCTAATATCTATTGTTGGGTGCACGATGCTGACCCAAAAGTGATTCATCCAAAATTAAAAGTGAAGGTGAAAGGTAATTTAGGGTTTTTGGCAAACTGTGACTACTTGCTCCAATCGAGGAACGAGGATCGGGATTAACATAAACCTATGAATGAGGACCCGTTTCAAAATTGGGTGATTATACAGCTTATGCTTGCGCTATCCAAACTACCCGAAAGTGGTGTGGTGGTTATGGATAACGCGCCGTATCATTCGTTGCAGTTAGGCAAGCCATCCTCATTTTCTAGCAAGAAAGATTAGCTGCAGGAGTGATTGGTTACGCACGGGGTAGAAATTAAGAGCAAAATTAGAAGAAGATAGCTGTGAAACAAAATTCAACCTTTTAGGTCCATAAGGAAAAGTTATGTAATGCTGATATTTTCATTACGCATGGGTATGAAGATTGACAATTCCCCTTACTATCGCCAATAGAACCCCATTAAAATGGCATGGGCCTTTTGTAACATATATTGCAACCTCCATCGGAGATAGTGTCCAGAAATTATGGCTTGAGGGTTTATCAAAATGTTCTCCTGCAATGCGGCAAAATTATTTCAAATGATTGGGAGAAACGTATGAGAAATTTTTCGATTGGAGATATCACAACTGTTATTATGCCACTAGGAGAATCCGATTAAGATGCAGATAATGATATGGATTCAGATTCTTCTGGTAATACAATGCAGTTGGAATCAGACGCACGTGAATGCGTGCGTGCGTGCGTGCGTGAGTGCGTACGTGCGTGTGTGTGTATGTATTGAAGATATGAATTATTTCTTTTAGATAAAATTTAAGCTATTCAGATAGCAAATTAAAAAAGAGTAAGGTGAGCACCAAAAATACCAAGTGTGTTAGAATTTTTTTCTAAATAAAAAAGAGTTTGCACTTCCCCCACCTCTTTATTTGAGGATGTAAACAAAATAAGCGTTACGTAAAAAGTATGTCAAAATACATCAAGCTGATTATTTTTTGTTCATCATGGCACATTTCAGAGGTTTTGTGTTCGTGTTACACCTCGAAAATAATTTTCCTCGGTCCCTTTTATTAAAAAAATTTGTTATCTAACCCTGTGCAATTAATTGTTTAGGAGATGCGGCCGACGTCCTCTATCAATTGCTCATACGGTATAGTGGTTGAATTGTCTGAAAATATCTAGTGTGGTACAACACACCACCTTGCAACCTACAAAATGGAAATTGAAGGAAATGATAATTATGCAACATTAGGCAACATTGTAAAAACAGAGACAATAATCTATGTCAGATGGATGTTTAAAAGTTCATTTCACATAGAGGTTAATAGACATAACACATGCTTACTTGAAATTGAAAAAAGCCGCACACTTCTATAAAAATATCGATAATACAGTTTAAGGCGTTTTCACTCCATTTAATTAATTTTTAAGGTATTTTGGCTTCGTATTAAAATATTTTATATAGAAAGGTTATGTGAAATTAAATTATCTTTAAAATTTAACATTTTTTTATAAACATAATCGTTCTTCAGGTATTGAAGATATTAGAACAAACACTTAAATTCCACCTTAGGAATGTTTTTCCACCAAATTACGCGCCTTATAAAAAACGTATTTATCCTATGTGATTAAGGTCTACATATTGGTATTTTTATATCTTTCAAATATGGAGTTCTTTTAGAAATATTTAATAAAAATCAAAAACTGCCCTTAATAAACCGGTCCTCTTCGCTGCTGGATTTATCCCAAAGCTAATCAGCTCCAGGAGAAATGAAATCAAATATTAGCGATTTTTGGTGCAATATGGGTTTAAATTTTTATTCACGATCGTGTTAAATTAAATTTGATTGTGAATATATAATAATAATTGTTTTTATTATTTTTTGGCATTGGAATAACAAATAAGAGTTATTACGGAAGCTGCTTCAACGATCTTATTTAAAATAAAATATTTTTTCTACTCCCATTTTATAATACACTAATTAAAAGATTAAAACATGTTTCATAATGAGCTTCATTATGATACAGATTTTCATTATGACACAAATTTTTCAGTCAATAGAATGGAATTATCCTGTACTAAAAATATTAATTTAGCGAAGTAGGCGGGTATCCTACATTCTGCAATGCTTTGTTATTTTGACAATTGTCAAAATATTTTAAATCGTTTAAAAGCTAATACCTCTACATCTACGTTTTGATCGAATTATTATAAAAATAATGAGTGATAACAAAGAATTTTTACGGCCACCTCCAGAAATTAGAGAAACAGCGACAAATGCAGTTAATAATATACTGCCGGACAAGTCCAAGAACACCAATTTATGGATTGAAGAAACAGCAAAAATATATCATCCTTCTCAGAAAATGTGTTACTAGTGTATTCTGAAGAATTACAACACAAAATGAAACCTTCAACTGTATGGACGCATTACTCAACTATAAAATCAGTGTTAAACATCAAGCATAATGTTGACATATCTAAATATTATAAGTTATATACTCTGTTAAAACGTAAATCTGACTGATTTATTGGCAAAAAATCGAAAATCTTCTCACCTGATGAAATTAAGAAGTTTTTGGATGAAGCACCTGATAATTAGTTCCTTGTTTCAATAGTAAGTACATACGTAATTTAGTTATTATTACAGTGATATTGGCCGAACGGTTGAAGCGATCAAAAATACAAAATGATACGTGCGTCGTCTGGGTTTGATCCCCACAACATTATTTGTTTATTTATTTATTTTATACTTTATTATTATTTTAGGTAGCAATGATATTCGGAATCATGGGGGCATGCCGTAGACATGAACTCTACGATTTAAAAGTCGAAAATGTTCAAGATACAAAGGAAATAATCGTCAATATAGTCGAGACTAAAACAAAAATACAAAGAACATTCACATTTACCGGTAAATATTACGAAATTTGCAAACAATATATTAATCTTCGACCGGCCATCTGTCCTACTCCATCTTTTTTCAACTACAAGAATGTGAAATGTACAGTTCAAAACATTGGCATCAATAAATTTGGAACCTTGAGCAAGCAAATTGCGACCTATTTAGGACTCCCAAATGCAAATTTGTACACAGGACACTGTTTTCGCAGAACCTCTGCAACCGTATTAGTGGATGGCGGCGGTGATATTACTACTTTAAAAAGACATGGTGGTTGGAAGTCCACGACGGTGGCTGAGAGCTACATTGAAAAAGTGTGCAGAATAAAATAAACATTTCAAATTCTATCGAAAATATTAGTGACGAAATTAACATTAACATGGCCTCCAGTGTAAATTCGACAACCATTCGTACAGGAACAGCCCCTCAAATAAATTTTACAAATTGCACTGTAAATAATATGTATATTTACAAAAAAAGATTCACAAATCAATG